>JBCFXI010001357.1:4177-58851 GCA_038496175.1 Ampulex compressa | reverse complement strand
TGTATATATTCCGTCATGCGGTTCGATACAGGTGGTGCTGTATAACGTGGAGGTCCATCTTGATAAAAAAAAAAGAGTCAGGAAAAAGGGGGAAAAAAAATACGGCGAGGAAAGTGAGAATAAAATAGCGACGCACGATCGCTGCATGGATTTTTCTTTTTTTTTTTTTTTTTTTCAGACACGACGACGCGCTCCGCTATCCGTTTTACGTATATGGAAAAGCGACGAGGGAGTATAGCGCTTCGCGCACGAACCTTTCAAGCCCCTTTGCGATTTCGTTGCGAGCATTAGCCAGAGATAATGCCCGAATACGTGTAGAGAAATCGGGGCTAAGTGTCTGGTCTACGTAACACTTGTAAACTCGATGGTCCGGAACCCACCCTAAACGCTAGATCCCAGGCCAGGAGAGACTTTGGCGGAGCTACTGCGGCGTATTCGATAGAGAGAGAAAGAGAGAGAGAGAGAGAGAGCTTAGACTTCGACGGGAAAGGCGCTTTTAAATCCCTCGTCGTCTTTCAATTTTTTCCACGTGATATGTAGACTGTAAAACCGGTGGCTGGTCAGCTCGCTTTAGACTTTGAATCCTCGCTTTGAATCCTCGAACGATTAAATCCGTCCACGAAATTCAACGAGCCTGCTCGCTCGAGAGGTTTAGGAAGTCGGCCTGGAATTTTCCACGGGACGTGTACAAGGACTATTTATCGCGTTGCAAGTGCTTCGTCTTGAGGCGGACGACTATAAGCGTCCACGCGAAGCGCTCTAGGGACAAACAAACGCATTACCTTGGCGCTATAGAAAATCAGATAGCATTGAAAAGCGGAACAAAAGCCAGTCCAGCTGGACGCCCGTTGGACGATCGGTTAAAGTGCTGTCGTTCCGGCGTATCCGTAGATTACATCGACTTCATCCCACGTCCTGCGCCCGTGACGCGCGGCTAAACGCATTCGCCAGCCGGCGCACCGGTAACAACGGCTGACAGCCAAAGAGCCGCAATTATATATTCGTAATCACGTCCATAATGAATTCGCATCATCGAGTTTGCGAAATGGTCTTCGTAACACGCCGTCGGCACCATTGCGTCGAGCAAAGGGCCTCGCGTATTTCAATTACTTGACCGAATCAGCGAATGCGGTTCGCCCCGAATGAGCCGTGCACCGAATCAATGCGAGACCCTTTAATCGATCCTTACCTCCGGTCGGACTTTTCAGAGAGATCAGCCGCGCGAATCGAGGGAAAGCGAGAGAGAGAGAGAGAGAGAGAGAGAGGATGGAATTAAATGGCGTGGAAATTTTTCGGACTAATTTTCCACCGTGAAAATTATACCGCGCATCGTGCAGTTATCGTTCGGATACTCGATTAAAACTTTCGCAGCTTCGATTTATAAACTTTAACGGAATCACGAGCGCGCAGCGAGCGGCAATATGGACTTCCTTAATGATTTTAGGCACCGAGCGAATATGGCGAGGTGGCACGGCTGCTCGCGTTGACCAATGACATTAATTCTTAATATTACGAACCGAGGAAGGAGTTGTGTGTGCGTGTGTATATAAATGTTGGATGCCTTTGATAATATGATATAATATAGATAATCTCGTCATGGTCGAAGTACAGTCGAAACTAATTGCACTCGCTCGAATACGGCCGGGTGATATCGGTCTTCACGGAGGCGACCTTGGGCTTCGCATCTCTGCAGCATTCACACGTTATATCGATATACCGTTAATAATGTCGGTGTCGTTATAGAGCTATAATTCACTCCGCTTATTAAAATCCAGTTCAATGCTATCCGCCTTCGTGTCAAGGATCTTTGACTCGATATCGCTCTCGTTCTGCGTCTGCAGCCATCGGGTTTAATGCACGGTGGAAAGAGCAGCGGTGTATCTTCGTATTTCGCCTACGACAAAGCGTACCGAGGAATTTCCAAATAAGTAGAATCAGCGAGTAATTAAAGAGCCGATTGTCAATGCTAATCGCAAACTTCTAAGGCAAAGCCCGCGATACTGCGACAAGGCTATTGTATTACTCCTCGCTGTAGACAATGTCAAAGTTCCGAGCCTTTGTTTCTCAGCATACTTCTCAAAGTACACATTCTTCCAAAGTAATCTCGCAACATCGAAGCTCTCTTCAACCATTTAATCCCACCCCGCTATCCATTTAATCCTACACACAGAACAATTTCCTCAAACACATTACCTCCGACAACATCCCAAATTTGTTCACCAACCAACACATTTTCGAGCAAGTGGCGAGACTCAAGAGCACCCACGTCCAATATCCAAAACCACCGCGCGTCAAGGAAAAACACCACGAATTTCCTTCACCCACTCCATATTCAGGCATCGCACAATACAGCCGATTTGGCTTTAGAATCCCTTACCTCAGAAGCCATTGTACCTCACGTCCGATATGGTATCGGGCAAATAACCAGGTGCGTTTACCAGCGAGTCTGCATAAGCGCAGGAACGGGGTGGTCGCGTTTGCTTTTAAAACGACACGCCTCCGGGGAACCATCGACACCTCAACGATTCAACGTTTCCCGAGCTTCATTAGCAAACAGCTTACGGGCTGCCTCTCGTTACTACGAAAAAAGGATGAGGAGGGGGGGGGGGGGGAGGAAAGCCAGAAAATAGGACTGTAGGATATAGCGCTCGGCGGAGCTTCACGGAAGGTACACATTGTTCATTATGGTTCATGTCCCATATATGTCGGGTAAATAGACAGGCGTATTCACCTGCGAGTCTGCGGCCCCCGCACGCGCGTGTCGTGGGATCACGGCGGGGGCATTTGCATATCTGAACGGGGGCATTATCGCCCGTATGCTCGTTGTTCCTCGAGCGTCGCTTAGGAATACATTATTATCGGCGGGGGTGTCGCAATTCACGGCTGTCCGCCCTGGTGATCCGGGCCTCCTAGCTTGGCGCTGCTTAGCCCCTCCGTCCCTCCTCATTAACCGCCCCGCTTCGCGTCCGCCACCCTCCACGATCGGCCGTGGTTTTGGTGGGGACCGGGGAGTCGTGAAAAAGGAGAAAGTGCGGCCCGTACAATCGATACGCCTGCACCGCGATGGCCACGAGCACCGAGGATCGCCTTACTTCTCTCCCAGCTCAGTTTATTCCGCGCTCCCTCGCATCTCCGCCCCTTTTATCGCCTAAGGAAAGTCGATCCGGGGTTTGTGCTGCGCCAAAGGCTTGGCTGCCGCTTTGAACGGCGGATTCCAGGCGGGGCGACCTTGGTGCTCGGCACTCGAAGAATTGGTGAATAGGAATAGGGGGCGAGGAATGCGTGAGCGCGGTGCGTGCACCGCCTCGCGCGAAGGTCGCGTTACTTTGCCACGCAGAAATGCGCGGCCGAAGACGGGGCGCGGATTTGATCTTTTGCGTGCAGGGGGATCGAACGTATTTGAAGAATGACACTCCCTTTCGGTATGTTATGCTACTGAGCGTTAAGGTGTTCTTTATGTTATTTTGTTGTCTTTTTTTGCTATTATTTGTGATCGTTAAGCTTGTTATTTTAAGATTTGGAAATTGGGGTTATTACTGTTGTTGTCGGTTTAGGTATTATTGTGATTATTATTATTATTATATGGTTACCAGAATTGAGGATCGTCTTACATTTCTTCCGGCTCTGTTTGTTCTGTCTTTTTATTATCTACGGAAAGACGATCTAGGGTTGCAGACGAGAGTGGTGAAGACTATAATTGATGAACAACTGAGCAGGTACTAATTCTTGATCTTACACAGCAGTATTCGACCATTTATTTAAATCTCCATCTGATCTTATTGAGCTGGAAATTCTTTATTTCCACATCATTTTTCTTAATACGGTTTAATTCGCAATCCTGATCTCTATGATTTTTATATATTAATTTAATTTAAAGTTATAATCAGGTTATTGCTTTTAATAATCGAGTCACACGGCGGTGGTCAAAATTATTATTGCTCCACACAAGAATAGTCGACACGGTCGCCTGAATAATTTAGCCTCTTAAGATCAGATGGAGAATCAAATAAGCGCGTGAATAAATAATTATTCTGTAACAGCAGGAATAACTGCTCGTTCTAAAATCGTGAAGGACGAGATTAGAAGTGCACATAACTATATGATAAAAAATAGCCTTAGACCGCGAAGGAAATGTTGCTTTAAATAACGCTCTTTTCTAGTCATCACCTTAAATTGGCGAAAGATAGATGAAACGTTCAAGGATGGCGGATTGAAAAGATACTGGATTAGTTCGAATTATTTTCTAAAGAAAGGACGGATGCTAAGAGAGCTAGAGAGGGGATTGGATGTTTCTCTAGAAGGAGGACGGTGATATAAGCGAGAGAGATTATCGGTGGATGCGCCTGGAGAAAATTCGTCTTATAAAATGATACGACTTAAAATATATCATAGGTATAACGTTCCAATCACGGCGCGGTATCTTCCCACTGTTATCGAATCCATCGGCTCGAAACGAGGTCGAGTATTTATTTCCATCGTGATTCCTCGCCACCCGTGGCATAAAGTTCGGTACAGATTATTAAGGTCGATGACGCGGATACCTTGATTCCGCGCATCCGACCGCCTTGCTGCCATCGGAAAACTTTTGCGCCTCCCTGATGGGGAAATTTGGATTTGGATGTACAGAGATTCACGCGTACAGCATGAAAATGTAAAATATAAACCGCGGTACCTATTAAATATTTCTTCTTTTTTTTTTCACCGATGATTTTAAATATACACCACGCTATCGTAAAATTCTTTATAATCCGCGCTGCCGTGTGCTGGAATTTTATGATATATTCTACAACGCACAAACGCCCACGGAAATGGTTAGGAAATCGCCGACGGAGAAAATTTTTTTAATTCTCGACGCCCACGCAACGATACTGTTACAATAATGCAGCGGAGGGACTCGGATATTAACGTAAAAAATCCGGACTTTTATCGTTTATATCAGCTTTGAGCTATTTTTCAAGCGATACGCGTATCGTGCTTCCAGTGGTCCGCCTACGATTTTTAAAAACGTTAAATTTTAGTCCAAACGAGTTTAACGATCGGTGGGAAAAATCAGATGAATAATAAAGAACTCTGAATTCATCCGAGGCACCGGAAAAAATCCTCCTCTATCAATTCGACCTCAATAATCCTCAACTTCGACCGTCATCGAAACGTCAAATACGAACGACACGGCACTCAACACCTCATCGTCCGCTGTCACGTATACGTGACTCTGCTAGCCAACGGTCATCGACTGTCGTCGCGAAAAAGTGATTTTCCGTCGGGTTTGTCGGATGACGTGCATCAATGCCATATCGTCGATAAATATACCGCAATTACCAATTACGCTGCGAACAATTGTGCAAATATCATCGGTGGTGTGCAATAATATTCCCGCGGTATGCAACGCTGGCAACCTAAACTGCGATGAAAAAAATACGTGGCCGATAAAGCGTTAATTGGACAAATAATTGCAGAACAAATCGAATCAAATACACGATTGCGCGATAAATTGATAAGTAATTAAACCAGCGTAGCAATAAAACCAGCGAAGATAGGTTAATATATATATATATATATCGTAGGTCGAGTGGCTTGGAATAATTTCGTAGCAAAATCGTAACAAACGCTGTTCGCAGTTATTTTTCCACTCTTACATACGTCAAACGTATGAAGTGTCGTATATTAAGCGAAAACTGAAATTTACGATCAATTGATTACGATTAAAATCGCTTCTTTCTGCTAAATATTTCGCTTTTGAAGTTTACTCAATTTCAGTTATGGAATTATGGAGAGACTCAGTATATAACAATCCACTCCAACCCTTCACTCGGACACGAAGTAACTCGCCCTCCAAACCCAAAAACGTTCCTCGCGCCTCTCTCAACTCAACTAGCCTCAACAATCACAGTAATACACTTAGCTTTGCTCCAAAACCCCAAACATTCTCTCCCTCTACACACAACACGCGCAAACCATTTAAATCCATCGGCTCTCACACCAACAACACATCCTATCCAACAATCCAATCTAACCCTTTACTCGGACACCGAACAGTAACTCGCCCTCCAACTCAAAAGCGTCCCTCACAACTTTCTCGGGCCAACTAGCCTCAACAACAATAAAAACACACTTTGCTTCGCCCCAAAACCCCAAACAGTCCCCTCTTCATACACACCACGAGCAAACCATTAAAATCCATAACCTCTCACACGTTCTTCTATGTGATATATATACCGTAGTTCTGGTGGTTTGGAACCCACCTTAAACAGTAGGTCCTAGGCCAAATGACCTTAGTAGTCGGTGCCGAAAAATGTATAAAAAAAAAAAAACTTCTCACACCAACAACACCTCCCATCCAACAATCCAATCCAACCCTTCACTCGTACCACCAAACACCCTCAGCAATCCCAATAAAAAACCAATAAAAAAAACCAACACAAAACCAGCACATTCCAGCACAAAGGGACCCATTCCCACCAAACACCAACCTACCCTCCAACTCAAAAACAGTCCCTCCCCACTCTCACACCAACCAACCTCATCAATCCCAATAAAAAAACCAATAAGAGAAAACTAACACAAAACAACCGTTCTACCAACCCACCCTCCAACCCAAAAACACCCTACCCCTCCACTCTCCCACCAACCAACCTCATGAATCCCAGTAAAAAAAAAAACAATAAAAAAAAACTAACACAAAACCAACACATTCCAGCACAAAGGGACCCATTCGCCCTTGGTAGCCGCAAGGACGGCGCCGACGAGGGGTCCGTGACCGGCCGTGGCGGCTAGGCCTCCCCCTAGGAGGTCCTAGAGAGGAAGAGGAGACTATCCCTCCAGGATGATAGACCCCAGCTCGTCCGAGGAGGAGAGCGAGGAGGACCAGAGCACCCATCATGGCGGCGGCGGAGCCGGCCGTGCCGGGAGCGGGAGCTCCCACGGGTCCCACCGGCACCCTGGGGGCGGCGGTGGCGGCGCGGGTGGCGGCGGCGCCAGCGGCCCCGGCTCCGGGAGCGTCAGCTCCCTGGCCTCCGGCCTGACCGCCTCGCCCGGTGGGCCCAACCACGTGGGGCCCCCTGGCTCCGGCGGGCCCGCGGGCCGCGCTGGCATGGCCGGCGCCCAGCAGGACGCTGCGTCCTCCGGCCTGGAGGTGCCCAACCTCTCCAGCGCCAGGAACTCCTTGTCCCCCTCGATGAGCGCCGCTCAGGACGCCGCGAACTACGCCCAGAGGCCCACCAGCCCCTCGCCCTCGGTCGCCAGCGAGAAGACGGAGGCTGAGCTGCAGGTGAGTCCTCTTCCGGGCTGTATTGGGCGGCTTTATTGTTCTCGTCAGAGGGGTTGGATCATCGTGGAAGATTTTCTGGGGGGGGTTTCGTTGGTGGATGAGAGGGTGCGTATCGAGATTCGTGGGAGATTCGAAGATTTGGGGTGTGCGCGAGGTGCTGTTTTGTATATAAATCTGTTTTATATAATGTTTAATTATAGATATGCGCGTTTTGTGGGGAGATCACTTCTTGAGTTTCGGGGCACTTGGTACAGGGTTGTTGGGGAATGGGGGGTCGGTAAATCTTGGAGGAGGCTGGATATTTTAGGACAGGATATTTCAGGACAGGGGTGCCTGGGATTGTTCGCAATGGTAATTTGTTCCGCTGATCGTTTCTGGATTTGGGTGTTAGGGTATTCCTGTGGTGCGGCTTCTCTCATTCGAGAGACGTGACCTTTTCGACGCTGGAGTAATACTCGTGCTCGTGTGTTTATTTTAAAATTGTACCGCGGCGCGCGCTGGTCTTGCGATCATAAATTGGGGCGCGCTGTCAAAAAAGTTTGGAGACCGCCGCTGCAGGGTAATGGGGATTTAGATTTCCTCGCGGGAGATACGAGTTGGAATCGCTCTTATCGCCTCTGGAGGATTTTTCCCGGGATACGTATATCGTTGCTCTGGTGGATTGGACGCCGCTTCGAACCGTGGACTCTAGGCCAAGCGGCCTTCGTAGTCGGTACTGCAAAAAATAACGAAAAAGAGAAAGGGTAAGAGCTGCGTAAGCACGGTGCGTGCACGGCCTCGTGCGAAGGTCGCGTTACCTTGTGACGCAGAAATACGCGCCTGAAGCCGAGAACACGCACTTCGGGTAATCTTTTGCGTACACGAGGGTCGAGCAGAAGTATTTAAAGAATAATATCCTCTTTCGTCGTATACGCCATGTATCCTTAACGTACTCTATATGTTATATAGCGCTTCTTCCATTATTTCTAATTGTTAAGCGTGTTGCTCTATCATTTGCGAGTTATCGTTATTACTATTGTCCTTGTTTTCGGTATTGTTGTAATGAAATCTCTGTTACCATACATACATATGCTTATATTAATGTTTACCTTAGGCTTGTAGTTTATCTTATAATTTATCTTATCCCATGCTCTCAACCCTGCTACCTTATTCTACTTAACCTGACTTCCGGGGTGACCAAGTGCCACCCTCTCGTTGGCAACCATTCTCACCCTCTCGCCATTCCCAGGTGCTTATAAATGTGTCGGATTGCTCATGAGGAGCGGAGCCTCGGCTGCGACTGGTTTTAACTCCGAGAACTCTGGAAGTTGGTACTGCATTTAGAACGCGAGTAAGCTTGGAAGGTTTTTCATTTCCGAGGGGCTTGCAACTGGTTTTAATGTTAGCGAAATTGGACAGGATAATATGGGTTCAGGATTCGTGTTATGCTGGATTCTTTGGGGATTCAAAGTTTTTCCATGGACCCTGCAATAATGTAAACTGAACTAGAAATATTTGGTGATTTTGTAAATGCTCTGTAAATTATGGCGATTTTTCAATTTTGTATCATAAATATCATCAGACTTCCCCATGTGTGGTTTCACAAGTATCCTCGTAATTATGGTGATAAATATATGTATAGACAGATACAAAAGGTTTAAGAGAATCTTATAATCCGTGATGTCGAATAATGAAATACATTTTCGACAACTATCGTGACCGAGAGAAGGCATTGGGCATTCGATATTTTTTCGTACGACTCTGGCATAGCGTCGGAGAGAGCTTTCTCCCGCCAGAAGCGGGGAGGAAAAGCGATATCGAATTTTACGATTATGAAATTGTGGATTATCTTTGATAATTTCGCTCGAATTAGCTAGGCGTTTTATCGGACCCTCTTTACAGTCAAAAGGAGACGAATTGGGCGGTCTTTATATCTGGCGGCTGGCGCGAGGACGAATTAGAGGCGATTTGAGAGGAAAAAAACCGAGTGTCCGTAACGAACCGTCACTCTCGTGTCCGGTTGAAAGATTGCGAGACCGCAGATATATTTCGGTTATACGTATAGACGTATACCCGCCACTCTCGCGTTCCCAGTCTATTTTCCGCCCATACTCGCGCCAGTCATTTGGGCCAACGATTTGAATGGCGCGTAATGTACTGCCATTTGCCCCCACTTTGTTTTTATTTCACCAACGAATGTGGGCTTACGCGAAGGCGGATAATAATCTAGAGGTCTAAATATAGCAACTGAAACGCGTGGGCCGTACGAGGTTGATGGTAACGATCAGTCAGATGCATAGAAAGGTTAATGATACGTTTGAACCTGTGTTTTGCTTTATCCTTCCCATGCTCCATTTATGTACCAATTTCGATGACCACGGCGCTAAATTTAAAGTGCGTTTAACCGATTGCAATCACGATCGAACGCCACGTAGCCATCTCTTATTATTACCCTCCTCCACCTTCCTTTTCAGCCTTCTTCTATTCCCCCTTGCGTTCACATTTATCCACATACGATACGACAAGACAATCGTATCGATCGCGTGAAATCTTATCACTCGTCCCTTTCCTTCATCCTTCTTCTATTCGCCCTCGCATTTACACCTGTCCATATATCATATATAAGGATTTTCGAGGACAATCGTATCCATCGCGTGAAAGGACCAGAATCGTAAGCACATTAATCCTACCCTTCAGGATAAGCAGGAACGCGAGGAGGAGGAGAGGAAGACCAGGATACAATTGTACGTCTTCATATCCAGATGCATCGCCTATCCGTTCAACGCCAAGCAGCCGATGGACATGACGAGGAGGCAGATGAAAGTGACGAAGCAGCAGCTCGAGACTATATGCTCTCGCTTCCAGGTGATTAAATTAATCGCAAGGTCGCGGGGATCAAAAGCGTCATCGATGGTGTCTCGTCGGGCGAGCAGGGGCCGCGTTTATGATAACAGGGGTGTAAGAAACCCTTCGAGGTATACGGTAATTTACAGAAGCCATACCGCGCACCTTAGGTTGACACTCGCGTAACCTTAGCCTTCCTGCCCCTCTGGATGCGCCCACGCGGCCACTGGCAGAACCGTACGCAAACCTGCTCGATATCGGGCGCAGATTGAATTAAGAAAATCTCCAATTAAATCGGATCCGGAGTGCGGAGGAGCGAAACTCCATGGATGGGTTGAATAAATGCATTTCTGAATATCGTTGGGATTTTTATAATGAGAGGGGGGTCAAACGAGTCGGACGATCTTTGAATCTTTTAAAGTAAACGAGGGGGAGTAATGAAATTAATATCCGAGGAGATATTCCCCCGGGAGGATTATAGCTTTTAAGCGATTGGATATCGATTTTATTAATCGGATGCATCACAATGTACCGCTCAGTCTCCTTCCCTTTTACATAACAATGGCTGATTACGCGCGAGTATTCGCGATGGCGCTGCTCATCAATAGATTCCTTTATCACTCCACTCGGATTTTACGGAACATTTTACGTCTCTTCCTTTGGCAACGCTTCCACGATGATGGAAGCTCGGTGAATATTTACGCGGATAACGTTGCTTTTGCACGATGCCTCGCACCGACAAATATGGTGAAGATCGTCCCTGGTTTTGGTGGCGTATTCACCTTTTCAGACACGTCCTTTGGTTCTTTTTTTTTTTTTTTTTTTTTTGCGCAACGATACGGTCGCTGTATATGAATACGCGGTTACATGCAGAAAGCATCGAGAGAAGCGAGAGAGAGAGAGAGAGAGAGAGAGAGAGAGAGAGAGCGCTGGATGGGTAGAAAGAGAGAGGGGTGTATTCTCCTTTGAATCTCAAGCGACGATCCCTCGATGATGCGCGCAAGGAAAAAAGGAGCGGGGCACATTAGCCCAGATCGATAATACGGAAAGCTCGTCGAACAAAAGGGGGGTAGGTTCCTCCTTGCACACTTCCACCGTCCTTTCGTGCTTTCCAGAGTTTCCTGAAGGGCGAGACGCAGATCATGGCCGACGAGGCCTTTCACAACGCCATACAGAATTACTTCGACGTGTTTTTAAAGTCGGACAGGGTGGTGCGGATGGTCCAGAGCGGTGCTTGCTCCCAGCTCGACTTCCGCGAGGTATTCAAGAAGAACATCGAGAAGCGTGTTCGGAGCCTCCCGGAAATCGACGGACTGAGCAAAGAGACTGTGCTTACGTCCTGGTTGGCCAAGTTCGATTGCATTATCAAAGGTACGGGTGACGAGGACACCAAGAGGCCCTCCAGGATGCAACAGCAGTCTTTGAACTCGGAGCTGATACTGTCGAAGGAGCAGCTGTACGACATGTTTCAGCAGATCCTCGGCATCAAGAAGTTCGAGCACCAGCTTCTGTTCAACGCCCTCCTGTTGGATTCAGCCGATGAGCAGGCTGCCGCCATCAGGAGGGAGCTGGACGGTCGCGTACAAAAGGTCAACGAAATGGAGAAGGTATCGTTCCCCCCCATTACTATTCCAAGCTAAACGTTCTTTCAGTAATAAGCGCCCGCAAAGATCCGCGCGGTTCGTCCGTCACCCGGCTGGTTCCCTAAAACTCACTTCTGACCATACCGACCGACCTTCTTCCCTAGAACCGCAAGCTCATGCCCAGGTTCCTCCTCAAAGAGATGGAGTCGCTCTACATCGAGGAACTCAAGTCGTCTATCAACCTGCTAATGACTAATTTGGAGTCGTTACCGGTCTCCAAGGGTTCGATAGACAGCAAATACGGACTGCAGAAGCTGAAGCGCTACAACCATCGTGGTGAGCGCTCCCGCTGCCGCGGTCAGGTTTCCCTCGCTAAACTGGAGGGCGACTCCGCCGATTCCGATCCCCAGCTGACGAAAATGGACGTTGGGCTGACCTTCCAGCTGGAAGTAGTCGTTATGGAGGTTAAGGGTCTCAAAAGCCTTGCACCCAATAGAATAGTTTATTGCACCATGGAGGTGGAGGGCGGCGAGAAGCTGCAGACCGACCAGGCAGAGGCCTCGAAGCCGATGTAAGTAGAGACCTTCTCGAAATTCACTCAGCGCCCCCTATATTCCCAGCCCGCTACCTCTGTCCTCCTCCAAATCCTCCATTTCTTCCTCGAACTCCCTCCTATAACACTCTCCCTCTCACTTCCCGCAACTCTCATCCTGCCTCTATCTTCTTCTTTTCTTCCACGAAACCCACCAGGTGGGACACCCAGGGCGACTTCACGACGATGCATCCCCTCCCGGTGGTCAAGGTCAGACTTTACACCGAGAACCCTGCGATGCTGGCCCTCGAGGACAAGGAGCTGGGTAAGGTAATCCTCCGGCCGACCCCGCTCTCCTGCAAGGTGCCGGAGTGGCACCGCATGACCGTACCGAAGAACTGCCCGGACCAGGATCTTCGAATGAAGATCGCCTGCCGGATGGACAAGCCGCTGAACATGAAGCACTGCGGCTATCTTTACGCGATGGGGAAGTCCGTATGGAAAAAGTGGAAGAAGCGGTACTACGTGTTGGTCCAAGTCTCGCAGTACACATTTGCGATGTGCTCGTACAAAGAAAAGAAAAGCGAGCCGTCGGAAATGATGCAGCTCGATGGCTATACGGTGGACTATATCGAGGCCGTTTCTGCTAACCTCATGGTCGGCATGGACTTAGAGGGCGGAAGGTAAATTTTCGGGTGGCGAGAGGTACCTAACGCCGAGAAAAAGAAAGAATAACAAAAAACAAGCCAAAAAAGAAAGATAAGAAAAAAGGGGGAAAAAGATCGAAGTGTCATTCGATCAAGGGGGGGAGGGGTGGGTTTAGCCAATCAAGGGGTCGATCGTGTTAAACACGTTCCGACAGCGTGGACCTCGGTCTGGACCGGGCTCACAAAATTTCGTACACCTGAGTCTCGACCCGGCCGATACTCCGAGGACGATTGGATCCTCCGAAACGTTTCTGAGCTCGATCCAAACCGAGGAGCCTGCCACGCCGTAAGAACGGGAGTCCTGGGGCTAGCGAGGTTTAGATGCCGAGGAGGGTGCCGCTTAGTATATGTACGGTGCGCCAAGCCTTAAGAAAATCTGGTCATGCCTTGCGTGTGCTCGACAGGTATTTTTTCAACGCCGTCCGCGAGGGCGACAATATTGTCTTTGCCTCCGACGACGAGAACGAGTGTCATTTGTGGGTGATGGCTATGTACAGAGCGACCGGCCAATCGCACAAGCCTACCCCGCCAGTTTCCGTGGCGGACAAGAATTCCACCATCAGCAAGATACAGGGGGACGCCGACAGGGCGAAGAAGCACGGGATGGAGGATTACATAAGCGCGGATCCGTGCAAATTCGATCACGCCGCGCTTTTCAAATTCCTACAGAATTTAATCCTGGATTACAGACTTAACGATCCTTACTGCTCGTTAGGTTGGTTCTCCCCTGGGCAAGTGTTCGTGCTGGACGAGTACTGCGCCAGGTAATGCGATCAGCCGCGAGGAAATATCGAGCGGGCTTTGAATCACTTCCAATCGACGCGATGCCGTGGAGAAAGCAGGGCGCGTTGATGCCTGCTCTCTGGCGTATTTCCGATACCGCGGATATCGTTACTGGTCGCGCGATTTGCTCGAGAGGCGTCTCGCGCGAGAGATTATTCCGTAGGATTTCGGAAGAAATAAACGATCCCTTCTTCTTTTTTTTTTTTCACCAAGGTTCTACGATGACTTCTATACAACTTTACTCTTACATACTTCTAAATTATTCTATATATGTTGATTACTAGAAGTATACTGCAAGCTGTGGTGTATATCTCGATTCGATCGAGCGTCGTGAAATTTTAAATATCGTGCCTTGCGTTGTATTATTGTCAGCTGAAATAGGAGGATGTTTTGAATCTTTCAGCCGCGTGTTATTTAACTACGAGCTAAGATAGGGTTGAATTTTCTTTTTCTTTTTTTTTTTAAGTCCTGGTCGCGCGTCGAAGATGTACGCGCGCTACGTGCAGGCCTCGGCACGACTTTGTACTTTTTCCTCCCCAGATACGGCGTGCGCGGTTGCTTTCGCCATCTCTGCTACCTGCACGATCTCCTGGATAGAATCGATCGAGGAGTCATGATAGATCCGACGTTGATACACTTTAGCTTTGCCTTCTGCGCGACTCACGTCTATGGCAACAGGACCGATGGGGTAGGTTCGATCACTCACGAGGAGAAGGACAAGTTTCAGGAGATCAAGGAACGCCTGAAGCAGATTCTCGAGAAACAGGTCACTAATTTCAGGTAAATTCCCTCGAAATGTAACACCGCAAAGTGTCTTCCCTTGGATCCCGGAGACAGAATACTTCAGTGGTCTCGAAGCCTTTTTGGCAAGCATATTCTATCACCGCGACTAAATCAAGGAATTATTCGTAAAATAAATCGTCGCAAACTAAATTACAAATTCTATCTCTAACAATAATATCAGTATTTTGTATCCATCACTAAGCCTCTGGCATAATTAACACTAGAACTACCGAACCAGTCGAAATGACTGCTCATTGGTTTTTTTAAAAAAATCGTAGCGTTTTATGACTATCCATTCTTTGAGATTTTCCATGATTTTTATGCAGTATTTAGATCATCATACTGATTTACTGCAATTTCCTTTTACTCTCCCTTTTTTTAAATACGTATGTGATGTTCTAAATATGCCCAGAAAGTGTCTGGTAGTTCTAGTGTTAAGTATCTCGATCAATCGTACAGAGGACAGTATAAAAAAATTATTACAAATAATCTTGGGCAGAAAACTCCCCATTTCCTGCACTTTGGAGATCACTGGAGTACCCTAGAATATCGAGGCACTCGCGAAAATTCGGTGTCCCAAATCCTAAGTCTCCTCGAATGCCCAACAGATACGGTTTTCCATTTGGACGACCGGAGGGCGCTTTAAAGGCCACGCTGTCGCTGCTCGAGCGGGTTATGATGAAAGACAGCGTGACACCGGTGCCTCAGGAGGAGGTGAAGGAAATGATCAAAACCTGCCTGGAAACGGCGGCACTCGTGAACTACACGAAGCTCTCGGCCGAGGCGAAGATCGAGGACGATCTGAGCGGGGAGGTTTGCGTGCCGCCTAGTAAGAAGTTAGAGGATCTCATACATTTAGCGGAATTGTGCGTCGACCTGCTCCAGCAAAACGAAGAACATTATTCGGAGGTATTAGTTGGGTTTTTAGAACTGAGTGTCGATGTTCGGGGCTCTCGAGAGAGAGGGTAGCATGCAGGATGTGTACGGGCTTGGTAAGGGTCCGCCAACCTCCTCAGAAGACAAACTTCGCGGTCATTGGCGAGAGAAAAGAGCGAAAAAAAGATATTTTCAAATACATCATCGCACCCACACGATCATAACATCTTCACGATTGAAATAAGCTTCACGAAACTTCCATCTCCTTTATTATAAAGACTAGTTGTTAGTTTCGCGCGTGATAAAGGCGTGGAGACAATCCCTTCGCAAGGTAAACTCGAGAGAGAGAGAAAGAGAAGGAGAAGCTGAGGATGATCGAAGGATGGAGAGAGACGCAAGGAGGTCGCAGGAGAAGGGACATCCGTTCGATTTCGAAGGGTCGATCGATCGAGGCTCGTAGATTAACGCAATTTCGGATCATTCATAGCGAACACGATGTAGATGTAGTGTCTTCTGGGTACTCGAGAGCTCCGTGCTCAGGGCGGCGTCCCCATCGCTCTGGGCTACGATCAATCTGCCCACCGTATATGTGTGACGTCCAATATTTTCACGATCCGCTCCTACTACACTGTACCGCAGGCGTTCGCCTGGTTTAGCGACCTTATGGTGGAGCACGCCGAGATCTTCTGGTCGCTATTTGCCGTTGATATGGACAAAGTGCTAGCCGAACAGCCGCCGGACACTTGGGACAGCTTCCCTCTGTTCCAGATCATGAACGATTACCTCAGGACCGATGGTAAATACAGGCACACTGCGTTGAGATTTTGATGAAAATATTTGATCGTAAGGCATGAAAGTTTTTGTCCCTCACGTTCTTTCTTTTACTAGGAATTGTTGTTAATTATTGTTGACCAATATCGATATTGTGCGCATCGTTTTAAAGTGTTTGATTCTTTTTTATGGTGAGTGTGGGTTCTCGGTACCAACTTCGCTGATTTTGTATTTTGAGACTCGAGATTTTTTTACGCGCATTAAAGCTGCTTTTTACGTATTAAAAGACCATCTCTCGGGGTACAAAGTTATATCGTAATATTTTCAAGTGATACCATTAAGGGTGATGGTTGATATAATTTATCGTGGATGATCACTAGAAGTATCGTCTACTTTTCGAGAAATATTAAGACACACCACCTATACCTTAAAAAAAAAGAACGAAGAAATGTATGCAGATCAACGTACCGCTATTTTTCCAAAAAAAAGTAATAATAAACCAGTCGTTTCAAGCGAATAATTAATTAATTCAACCGATAATTCCAGTGTTAACTAATTACGATAAGTCAGCTCTCCACTTGCCCTCGCAGATAATCTGAAAAACGGGAGATTTCACCAACACCTGCGCGACACTTTCGCACCCTTGGTGGTCCGTTACGTGGACCTGATGGAGACCTCGATCGCTCAGTCGATTCACAAGGGCTTCGAGAAGGAGCGTTGGGAGATAAAGGGAAACGGATGCGCGACCTCGGAGGACCTCTTTTGGAAATTGGACGCCCTGCAGTCGTTCATAGCTGGCCTGCACTGGCCCGATCAGGAGTTCAGGCAGCACCTCGAACAGAGGCTGAAACTGATGGCCTCCGACATGATCGAGTCCTGCATACAGAGAACGGACACCGCTTTCCAGCAGTGGCTGAAAAAAGGCGTAACGTTTATATCGACGGATTATATTATCCCCTCGGAAATGTGCGCCATGGTGAACGTCATCTTGGACGCGAAGAATCAGAGTTTTAAGCTTTGCACTGTCGATGGAGTTGATGTGGTAAGTCATTACGATTTGACCCCTTTAATGACCGGCGGGATGCATCACAGTAGTCTACATCGTGCATCATTGTCGTGGGGCAGTATGAAATACCATCGTAGATATCTTTGGCGAGCGGACAGGGCGATGAACGAATTAGTTTGGCGCGCTACGTCGAGAAATTTCTTTGCTTTTAGCACCAGTATCATTCCAAGATCGACGATCTGATCGAGCAAACCTCGGCGGCTATGAATCAAGGGATGATCAATAAGTTGATTACCGTCCTGGAGACAACGTTGTCCAAGTTGTCCCGTTATGATGAAGGTTCCTTCATAGGTTCCATTCTTAGCTTTACGGTACGTGGCTCATCGTGCTGAGGAAAGTTGGGAATAAGTATTCCTTGGTAATATTCAGTTGGATTATCAAGGCAAAAGGTCTCAATGGGTGTTCTCTTTAGAAGGTATCGGGAAGCGGGAAGGAAATGGGACAGGCCTATGTAAATTTCACGAGGAATTGTATGGATCAAATTCGTGGCAAGGTTCTCGATGAGCTGTGGATACTGACTTTCTTCGAGGTAGGCAGGGATCTTGTTTTTTTTTTTTCTTTGTACTGTTCTTTAAGGGCAAACGATTACACCGATCTTTATTACAATAAGCAATGGTACACGGCGCAAATCCAAATGCTGTGCAATTGGCTCTCCGAGAGACTCGATCACAATTTACATCTGTATCAATGTACCTGTCTCGCCCACATCGTGAAGAAGATCTACTCGGATTTCGAGCTCCAGGGCGTCATGGAGGAGAAACTCAACTCGAAGACATATCAGACTATATCCAAAAGGATGCAGACAGAAGAAGCAACTTGTGCCTTAACCATGAGCGCTCAGAACGAGGAGTGAGTAAATTCATCAGGATAACAAAATCGTGGATTGCGATGGATACGAGCTTGAATATTCGCATTAAAAACTCCATTCTAATTCTTAACCATCGCGAAAATCTTTTCATGTCGCAATATCCATCGCAGATCCACCAGCTAAAAACCAATATGGACCCTAAACCTCTTAAGAAAATGATCGGTTTATAGCTGAAAATATATTCACTGTTCTCGTTATAGAAGGATCTTCTTTCGAAGTTGCCACGTCGACGCATAAATTCTAACGATTATTTCCTTCCAGCTTTCGAGTTAAGTGCACTCAAAGCTCCTCTTCCGAACCGAGAACGTTATATCATGAATGTTTGCAGTGTAGAAAAGGTCAAGAAGATATGCCACGTACTTATGTTAAGAGGTTCAGGGTTAGCCCTGTGCACTCGAGGAAATTCTTCGTCGCGTATAGCGTAAAGTCAAGTCGATCACCGGCCACTTTATTCCTCGTACGGTCTATACATTCTCGATATAATATGCGCGATGTTTCCATAGGCGCGATAAAATAATTGCACGAAGGAGATCGTAACGCTGCATCGCAATAGCGTTTTACGATCGGCTGTCGTGAGTTATGAGTCGTTTCTCGAGCGCAAAGGTCTTTAATAGGGTCAATGCCGAACGATCTTAGCGGTATATACTGGGTTGTTACATATGAAATCTCGGCGAGGATTTCAATTTAAATCATCGACCCGAAAAAAATAAATGGCACTTGCACCAAGCCGCGCTCCTAATTCGCGAGTGTTTTGAAAATATCAAGACTCGACCAAATGTTCTAGCTTTTCTCCGCAATGCTATGGCGAGTTAATCGAGTTTGAATTCATGAAGAATATCTGCGCAGGTTTCTGCGGTAGTTGTAATCTTTTAAAAAATTAATCTTGGATCTGCGCCACCAATAGATCGACGATTAAGACCGGTCACGAAAGAGGAATACACGCTCTTCAAAACGATAAATCTTATACCCATGTTTTTTTAACAATAATCTAGTACCTGAAGAAAGAATAACGCGAACGATAAAACCGACATTTCATGCGATACAACCCAATAGATGCAGCATATAGAACAATAAGGACTGTTAACTCATTATATACCAAAGCCAAGTGTAATCCTAAGAAATGTGTTAATTAATCAATTTTCCAGAGTAAGCTAATTAAAGAAAAATTATTTACATCGAATTCGCAACATTTATAGCAAACCAAAGCCAAAAGTTCTGCTGCTCAGGTACAGATAAATAAAAAAACAAGCTTCCCAGAAATTAGACAATGGTACATAATGGGCTAATGATCCAACAATTCCTGGTCTATAAATAAAAAAAAAAAAATGAATTAAGCATGTCGATCTTATACACGAGAAATATTGATCCGCAGAGGGCTTTCGGAGAACGGTAACGACGACGAGGTGGAGAGACCTAAGACGAAGGTAACGATCGTCGAGACGATAGCGGGGGACGATGCAAATTACGTGGCCAACATCAGCAACGTCACTTCGAACGTTGTTGGGAAAGTTGGGAGTATGTTCGGCAAGGGCATCGGTGGCCTTTCAACGAAATTCGGCGGAGCCACCAGCTGGTTCTAATTATTGTTTCTAGTACTCTGCCAGTAACCTTGTATTCGACTAGTATGTTCCTTCGTCTAAATAATAAGTGAGTTCAGATGGCAGAACTTTCAAGGCATAGCGAGCATTTTAAAGGCATACCACGATCTTGAATTTCGTCCACGCAGCGAATGTAACGGCCGTCGCGATGCGATCGGGCGGGACGCTATTTTTCTTCCTCGTTTCGCGAAGCTCTTCTCCTCGTACCTTCGTGTCTTTCGCTTTGCAACGCAAACGAAAGGGGAACGCGCTTATGGTGGCGTTGGGAAGAGAAGGGCCGGGGAGAAGCGTATCTTACTATCTCAGCCGCATAAATAGGACGCGCTTACAAAGTTTGGAGGGAGTATCGACCGTGTGCTTTACTTCGTACCGAAGCGCGATAGTTCAGCTTTGCTTTTCGAGGAATTGTAGAGCCAGACAAAGGGGCAGCATCCATTTAACGCCGGTAAACGAGGCCGTTTTGCGAGTCCACAATAGGGTACCTCTTATCGATTCAGTGCGCATCAGAATGCGATATTTTCCTCGTGCTTCTCATTGGAATGGCATCCTTTAACCCGTTCGGTACTTCAAAATCCAACCCAGTGAAACGGGAGGGAATCTTTATTTCACCATTTCTCTCCGTACGTCTCTTCGCGAATCGCGTTTTATCGCACGATAAATCGCGCGAGACTTGATTCACGAATACTCAAAATAAATCTCTCTCAAGTCGATGATGTTCGAGGTTAACTTTTATTAGAAAAATCTTACTCATCATTTTTATCCTCAATACAAGATCGTTGGAGAAATATCGATCTTTTCTCTTCTTTCAATCGTCTTTCTTTCGTTCTTTCACGTTGTTTATAAAATATAACGATAATAAAAGTATTGTATTAAAAGTACTGTACAATAATTTTCACGTTATAAGTAACGTATAATCGATTTCCATCGAGATGCGTAGTTTCGTACCGAAAGGGTTGGGACACCAGGGAGATACCAGCCGACGCGAGGTCGAGGGTCTCGTCTCGGTTGCACCGCTGCGCGGCACGGAGAGGGAGCGAAGGACACTGAGTTGACGGGTTTAAATATCAGGAGCCACCCTTCTTAGTGACTAGGGACGATCGCTGTTGCCGTTGGACGAACATTCGCGTCGTTCGTGCCGCTTCCCTTCTAAATCCGAGAATAAAACGTGCCACCCTACGCGCATTCTTCTCGATCCGCGACACGAAGGCGCCGAATTTCCCAGCTAACCGTTCCGTGATATTTCAATAAAACTTATCCACCTTAATCTTCAAGTACTTACGAGCGCGACGACGCTCTACCGTTTAGATAGAATAGGAATATACGGAGGGGCGATGGCTTCGGTTCGAACGCTTTGCGCTTAAGAAACTGAGGTTCGGTTCATGTGAGAAACTGAGGTTGTTCAATGGTTTCCCAAACGGCAATAAGAGGGTACCCTTGCAGAGGGAGGGTACGCTGGATTTAACGATAATCACGCCCGCAATACGTTATAGGCAAAGTCCTTCATAGCTTCGAGACGCAACGTCCGCGATGCTCCACATCCGCCGGTACTATTCGATCCGCGATCATTAGCCCTTTGACTCCTGCGCGCTCCAATTCAGAACCGTCGATATATATATAATCAATATACACATTTCTTTAGCACTGAACCTATCGAGCCTGTCGGTCATTTCTTTGGAAGACTGCTGAACTTCGAGATGAGGTGTTTTCTGAGAATTTCTTGAATCTTGTTGCAGCGATCGATGGGATTAGGTTGTGTTAATAGTCTCTTTTGTTCTATGAGGAAGTAATAACGTATTTGTTTTGTATTATCTTGTCTAATTATGCATACGATTGGAAGGAGATTGAGGGATGAAGACTATAGTATTTGACAGATTAGGTTTCACGTTGGTATAAGCATTGCAATATAAAGCAGCAGTGTGCTGATAACGGAGGACATTTTTTAATCAACCTAATATTAATCTATTCACGCTCTTTCCTTTGTCCTCATTGTCTTCAAGGACATATCCAGTACACTTAAATATATCTAGAGAGTGGCTGATAAGTTTAGTGTTAAAGAGGTGCAGGTCCAATTCTGAAAAACATCCGTGTTATGAATATTAAAAGAGAAAATCAGTGTCCAACTTAAATCAGCGTTCGTTCATTCTTCTCTCGAGATCGATCTTACGCCCTTTACAAAAAGAAAAGCGGCTCCATCGTATCACAAGCGTGTATGTACGCCTTCCGTACGTATCGATGGATCCGCGCGAAATATACGTCACAGGCGGTCAAGGGGTTAATCGTTTCGAGGAATCTCATCGAGCTTGTCGGGAGGTTGCGACGTGCTTCAATCGCGTTGCATCCGCTGTATCTACGTGTAATAGCGTTTCGACCGAAGGCTACGGATGGAGGAAAACATTTGAGTATCGGGAAGAGCATTCTCGTGGAAAGAGCACGGATAACGGGGATTCCGTGCAGGGCGTGTAAATCGGGGGAAGGACGTCTCGTGCCAGGGCCCCCTCGCTTTTAACCAGTCTTTACGACATCGCACAGATCGAATTCGCCGTATCCTTTGCTGTTGTCCCGGTAACGAGGCCGTTTAACGAGGATTGTTACGTAGGTTTAGATTTACAGAATATGAAGAAAGCGTACGCATATTTTGAAACACCGTCGGTGCACCTTAGCGTGTATTTAGTTAGCTTTATACGTTTTTGAAGTGGCGTAGAATACGAGAATAGAGGGAAGCACGAAGCGAGATGAAAAATGTCAATTGAGATCTTGGCGATGGTAAAATATTTATTGTAACGTTCGAGCCCACTACTTTGGCGCAAACCGATTCTAAAACAACTTCCAACCGGTTTGCGCGTTATAGAGGAATTAAACAGATCGATAAACTCGCGTTTCGCTAAATTCTGATATATATATTTGTTTGTAGAATTCGACAAATTCGAAGCTCCTGAAATTTCTTTGCGTCGCGCGAGATCGTCTCTTTCGATAACCTGCACTTTCCATCCTCCCGCCCTGTTTCGATATATATTTTTCATCTTTCTTCGTTGGGTAGGACAGCGATTCGAGGATAAGCGGTACGGGGATGAAGTCGCGTGTCCAAAGGCGGTTATACCTTCCTTGAGATCCGCCAGGATTTGCCGTTTGTTTGTACATATTTTGGCGGAGAGGAATCGAGAAAGAGTACGTTTTTATATGACTTAAACTAGCACACTCGGGCTCATGCTGTAAACGTCACGCGTGCACCAAAGGCTTGCTGCGTTGGGGACCGATCGAAGCGCGCGTAGGCTTCGTCGAAAACCGTTCTGTCGCGTGATAGAGCTAAAGAACGGGAAGGAGGAGCGTTAGATTGGATTCGCGAAGAGTCTCATAGGCTGGACGAATCCAGAGGTATCGCCATTTTTCACACTGTGCCGTGTGGCGAAGGTCGAGGGAAATTCATCGCTTTCGATCTTCGCCATAGCGCTTGGCATGAAAGATAACAATGCCTCTCGATTCCCAGAACGTATTACAGAAGAAACCCTCGTAAAACGCCGGATTTGGGTGTAGACGGATCAGTCGATGCGCGTCTACGTAGCGAGAAGTCTTTTGCTTCAGCGCTTTGCCAGGATAAAATACGATCACCGAGTACAATAGGTTTTTCCAGCTTCGACGTGCTATTACGCGTTGTTTGCCGAGGTTCAAAGGGAACTGATTAATGCTTATCGACTTCTGTGGACTCTTAAGCCTCCGTAACCCACATTTCTTTCGGATGTCCACGCCCCAACCGTGTTTCACGACCGGCTTACGCGTGACCTTATATCGCGAAGGAAAATAGACCTGCAACCCTGGCGACTATAAATGGTTCCTCGATTCGCGACGATCCAGGAGCTCGCCTCGATATGTTATCCAAAGGTCAACGTGGGTTATGGAGGGTTAAATGTACGATACCGTTGTACAGATTGGAGGTGCCAATTTCGATAGTTTACGTTCTATTACGGAAACGAACAATGCAGATTGAGAAACATCGAGCACCGGCGATTAATCGCGGCCTTACACACGAAATTTCGCGGTTTTGCGCGTGGTCCGGTTTCAATGGCGGGTACGAAACAGGAGGGGACCTCTTCTCGAGCCCGGATAAGGCGACGCTAAGACGGAAGAGAAGGAAAAGGCGCGGAATTATCAAAAGCAAGGCTATATCATTGTATTGTATTTATCGATGATAACGACGTTAGAATTATTATGATTATCGTTATTATTCTTACTATTGATAATTCTCTTGTAATCTATTACTAATTAGATTAGAGTAACCAAAGAAGAGTCTCTTTTTGCTCCAGAGATAGTATTCTTGCACCACCCGCACTTAACGCGTACTCTTCTTTTACGTACTTTCGGTCACTTACACCGTCTCTATCTCTCTCTCTCTCTCTCTCTCTCTCTCTCTCTCTCTCTCTCTCTGTTTCCGTACCACTTTCTCTCTCTCTCTCTCTCTTTTCCTTTAACTTACTTTCCGTACGTCACCCTTTCCGTCTTTCTCTCTTCTCCATTCTCTTCCTCTCTACCCTCCTTGTCACACAACACCCTTTCTGCCCGTTGCGTTACTGTGACTTTACTTGAACCGAAGAAAGAGGGGAGGGGGGTGTCTTTTTACCCTAGGCAATGTTCTAGTCGATTAAACATCTATCCAACTGTTGTTCTCTCGTTAATAAAAAGTCCAAGAAAGAAGAATAACGGTCCTAAACGTGTTCTCAAATTTAATTTCCTTCTCGAATTCGGCCAGTTATCATTCGCTCATCGACACTTCACATCATGACCACATTGTGGTATATCGCCCGGTGCATACCTTAGCCGGAATATCATATACGTCGCAAATAATCGCTTTTGCACCAAGTGCCCCCCGGTATGAGTGTCTGCCCGGTATGGATTTTCTATAAAGGTAATCCTCATGCACGCAACATGCATCTTCACACGGCATTGTCATTGTAAGGAAAGCGAGTACATTTTTGTAAATAAACAATGTGAGAACGTTGGTACACAGTGTCATTGTTCTGGCGACATTCGACTCCACGATCTGTCATTGTTTTGTTAAAACAGTAGAAACGATCCCTCGTCCGTTGGCCATTAATGCCCTTTGTTTATATCGTTATTGGTAGGAAGATTTAGATTAGTCTTGCATAGCATGCAACTTGATATTTACAGGAGGAAAGTAACGGCCATTATCATCATACGAAATATCGCAAGCGTTCCTATAAATAAACTTGCCTGACAAAAGTTCACGTCTCAATATTTATCCCTTCTTATCGTAAAAATACATAGTTTAAAATTCAAGGGTTCTGTATAAATCTTTCTTATACGTTTATTTGTTTTTAGTTATCCAGTATATTTTATAAACTGAAAATGTTCTCTTGAGATTAAAGAGGTTTTACGCTTTTACTTTCTATATTTCTATAATCGTACTATCGGTTTCTATTTTCACTCAATTTACACGTTTCTATTTACACTCAATTTTCTTAATAAGTGTACATTTTGTTCGACGATGTGTCGTTGTCTATTTAATTACTCATAAAAATCCAAAGTGGTATAATTCTCATAATTTCCACGAATTATGCGTTATTTACTTGCTACGTAATTTCCACTCGCTTACTTTAATGTAATAATTGAAACGCATGACGACGAGTAAATTGTCCAATCCTGTATGATGGAAAATTCGTAAAGCTGTGCGTCGATTGGCTGAAGGAATGAAATACGCCTATCATTGGTCCAAGTGTACCGAAGACTCGAATAAATGTATCGTTAATCCGCGGTGTATTCCTAACATGTCTTCGATTATTTCTCACAACCTTAATCCAATCCCATTATAATAAATCGAGATCTTGTTTTTCCGTCTTTTGCAGCACGGGCTTCGTACAAATTCGTCTATAAGACTAAACACGCGGTCGTGTGCTAAGCTAGTTTCATAAGAGCTCGCCTACTGACCTTGCCCGCATTGATGTTCGGCCGTATTTCTAGTCGCGGGTCGACAAAATCTTGAATTAGAGGGTCCGTGGAAGGGTAAAATACAAGGGCAGCGTGTGAGATACGCGAGGAACATTGCTCCAGGCCCATCGGACACGTTTGGAATTAACGGCACACAATGCTTACGGTAAATCTACAGGGGAAAAAAACAGTGCCCGCCAGAAAAACAGGCGACGTACGTAACACGAGTTATGACAATACGCGATCGTTTGCCTTTTCCAGTCCGTCGTGAGGAATATCGGCCGCCGGTCCTTCTCCACGACGAAATGGACTGCTGCGCAGCAGGTGAACATCTTTATTAATGAATTTATTCATACTGCTAGTATGTAGACATAACCAATACCGAGTGTTACTTCCTCGTATGGTCTAAGAATCGAGTAGTGCCTGGTTCGAACTTCCTGTTTCCCTATGGCACGCTTGAATTTTGTATCTTCTGCAGTTGTTTCGTGTTCAATTTTTTTTTTCGATCTTACGCAAAATGTCAAATAAGCTTGGACGCTTGAAGGACGGGAAAGGTCATTCGTTTTTGGTTTCATCGACTATCCGCATCATTGCCGCCAGGGCATTCAAATTACTGTGCTTGCCTTGTTCTGTGTGAAATGGTCAAATCCAGATGACCGTCAGGGATGCCCTAAATTCGGCTCTGGACGAGGAGATGGAGAGGGACGAGAAGGTCTTTCTGCTGGGTGAAGAGGTCGCGCTGTACGACGGAGCTTACAAGGTTTCCAGGGGTTTGTGGAAGAAGTACGGCGACAAGCGGGTTATAGACACTCCGATCACCGAAGCTGGATTTGCGGGTATCGCCGTTGGTGCTGCTATGGTAGGCTTCATGAATTACAATGAGATTCAATGGTATTTTACAACGGTGACGTTTCGCAGGCTGGTCTCCGTCCGGTTTGCGAATTCATGACGTTTAACTTCTCTATGCAAGCCATTGATCATATAATAAACTCTGCCGCCAAGACGTTTTACATGTCCGCGGGTAGAGTCAATGTGCCAATCGTGTTCCGTGGACCAAATGGTGCTGCTGCTGGTGTAGCAGCCCAGCATTCGCAATGTTTTGGAGCGTGGTACTCTCACTGCCCTGGCCTGAAAGTCGTTTCACCATATAATAGTGAAGATGCGAAGGGTTTACTGAAATCTGCTATTAGAGATCCTGATCCAGTTGTTGTACTAGAGAACGAAATTTTGTATGGTGTTTCTTACCCTATGTCGGACCAGGCTTTGTCTAAAGATTTTATGGTGCCACTGGGTCAAGCAAAAGTAGAACGTGTTGGTAAACATATCACGTTGGTAGCACATTCCAAGGCCGTTGAAACAGCTTTAGAGGCGGCTAACGAACTTGCCGGTAAGGGAGTAGAGGCTGAAGTAATAAACCTACGTTCCCTGAGACCACTGGATTTAGACACTATTATAAAATCCGTGGTAAAAACGAATCACCTTGTATCCGTCGAACAAGGTTGGCCACAATGTGGTATTGGGTCGGAGATTAGTGCAAGAATATCTGAAAGTGAGTTTTCCTTATCGCGCTAATATTTGACTTTGTATTTATTGTAATAACGTTTTTTATATAACTTTCAGGCGAAGCTTTCTATCACCTCGATTCACCCGTAATTCGTGTCACGGGCATTGACGGTCCAATGCCGTATGCAAAAACATTGGAAATAGCCGCGTTACCGCAAGCCAGCGACGTAGTATTCACAGTAAACAAAGTACTTGGATTGACCGTTTAATCTCTCATTTAGGTATAATCTATTTTCCGTAACTTTTACGTCCCTTTGGGTGTTTTTTCATTAGTACAAATCAACCAATCATCTTCCGGTTTTCGTTATTAATTCGTAGAGAAATAAAAACGGGTATAAAGATAATAAATAACATTCTTTCATCTAGACAAATCTAAAGCTGATACAGAATAGATGAAATAATCCCTTGCAATATTTCTCAGTACTTTATTCTTATAAATCATACCTTGAAGGGTCGGTATGTAAAAATGACATCCTTTCAGACATAGTGCAATGTATATACACAGGTGAGACTTCCGTTTTAGTAATCAGAACTACGTCCTTATAAAAAAGTTATTTTTTTTTGCTTTAAACCACAGACGATTTTGAATTCCTTTCCCTGTCTTGATGAATATGATCATTAGATATGGTTCTAGATCTTGCCTATACGAGGATCGGCAGCTCACTGCCGCACACATAAATAACAACTGCCATTCTTATTGTGGAAATATATCGTCACAAAGCAATGTCTAATATCTTTGCCTCTTGTAAGGATATCTTGACTTTTACCTGGTAGTATAATCTCGAAAAAGATAGCTGTACAAATGTAAATTCTGATACAGTACGATTTAAGCGCATCAAACATGCAGCATTTGTTAATAAATTATTTATTACAGAAAACGAATAAATTGTGATATATGATCCGTTAACTTTTATGCTTATTTTTCGTGTGCCAACTTCCAACCACGACACATCCTCAGTACGCGGTTCCAACCTTGTGCAGTAATCTGTGTGTGTAATTTGAGGGTATGAGTTGAATATTTCAGGTATGGTACATACGTAATAGACAACACGTGACCACTGTCATGTACCGTTCAAACGCATCTCTTAATTCGCTATCTCTATAAAAAAAGGATTGTGTAGTCATACATATTATCGTTGTTGAAGTTTTATGCACAAAAGTCTATCTGGTGTGGTAAATAAGGGATAAATTTCTACCTCAGCACATCCATGTCTAGAGCACATTGTGTATAAGCAGACAAAAAATTGCGCAGGTCAGTGTGCGTCCAATTGACTTGGCGCCATGGCTCTATGCATCTTTCTACCAGTTCTAGGAAAAAGAATCTCATGTCTCGCGATCGATGTAGATTGCATCCAATTCCTAGCATAGCTCTGGAGTACGATCGGAAGTTTGTATCCAGTTCTTGATATGAACGGTCGAGTAGCATAGGCTTGAGCTTAATGCAAACTAAGCTGAAAAATACATTTTTGAAATATTAATCATTTATTCTATCTCGTAAAGACCGTGTCGTAAGATATTGGGCATACTGTTTATGGTGCTTGTCGTTTTCTAACAGCACTCTACATTCCGGCAATTCGAGTAAAAATTCTCTGTCTAGATCCGTATCAAAATATTCCGATCCCACACAGCGATAGGTCCACATAGACATCATACTATTAGCACAATGATACAAGTCTGGGAACGTTAAGAACTGTAATTTTCTTTTGTTCATCTCAAATCTGAGACAAGCTATAAATACCACCGCAGCATATCTCCTGTGCACAGCGATTTAATTAATGTTGGGACATTTTCTGGCTCGTGGAATGTTTGGGCGCTCGATAAGTATAATAAATAAGAACAATATTCCTTATGCATTACTTAGCAAGATCTTCCGAGAGTAGAAAGTGTTGCCTAATATTAACAACCAAGGAACCGGATAAATCCTCAACGACTTTAAATACCCTCTTCACATTATCATATTGTCTACGGCAGCTTTTGGCGCTTATACCCGTTTTCTCCGATACCTCGTCCATGTCTTTTCTACTTTTGGAGGACAACTTTTTACCCAAAAGTTCCCTAACGACAATGTCATCGAACTCGTAATACCTGTAAAACATCTTTGGATCATCGCCAATGTAAAGGAATAAAAGCTAAACCTGCGTAGCCTCCTTACATTTCTATAAGCATCTGACTGGTCTGCGGCTCTATCTGAAACGCCAGCTGCTCGCTGGCCAATTTGGTAGGCATATGAAGCAGCTTTTCTAGTAGGGCGTACGTACGATAATGATCGAGAATATCGGAAGCGACTAATTCGATGGGTGCATTCGTCTGCTGACATATTCCTCTCTGGTGCAGTATATTGACAGCCTCGCTCGCTGTTAGAAATACCATAACATTGTTACGTCAATCATTCTTGTTACGCCAAGCTTGATGAAAGAAGAGGATGCATTATTTCCAAACTCACATGTATGACCATCTACCCATAATTGATATATATCAGGATCGACCAGGGTATAATTGCTAATAAATACGTCGACCTCTGATAGCATGATTAGGTTATGGTCGCAGAGTTGCAGCCTAATGTTTTGCGGCCGGTAACTCTGCCGGAGTTGGTGTCTTTGCTATGCAGCTTTGCAATTTAAATGGAGCCCTGCATTAATCAGAATACCCTTGCGGGCAAGGAAACGCACGGTTTGGAGCACTATACTCGGTACATCTGCGAGGTTTGCCTTCTGCTGTAGTTTGTCAACACGCTTGGACTCACGATGGTACCGTCGGGATACGGATTTATCCACGAAACGATTAAAAAATTGCGGACTCTGGCACTGGATGGCGCACGGGTGGATGGTTAAGTCACCTCGGATGGGTCGCGAGAGAACTCGTATTTTACAGAGGGAAGACTTGCAGGAGTTACCCACTGGCTCGTGAATTCCGCATATCGCTGTATTAACTACTGATTATCGATTAATTCAACCTACAACGATGATGTTTTTTCCTTCCTACCTTTTTATCCATTTTCATCGTCCCCTTTTCGCTGCGTTTAATAAAATAAATATCGCACGATTTATTCACGATACGGACAAAAATTATAGAGTCCTTTATCTTCGCTGATACATTTCTAAATCTTAAGCGCGAATCGACTTTGCGAAGTTTAATCAGGAAATTTTGCGTATTATTTATTAGAGGCCCAGTAATATTTTTCTTACAAGAACAAAATTCAGGAGTCGCAATTTGGTCGATGCGTCGAGTTAAAAGCCGCGAAGAATGTTCGATATTACCTCCCGCTGCGTCCGCAAGTAATTATACATTAATTACTTGTAGAGTCATTAATCATGGATCAGTTGACGAGTTCTTACAAAGTTCCGTGTACTGGCTCTTGCCATCGAGGTTCCGGGGATCTCCCCATCTCGAGGAAGGTACAGCCAATGTATCTACCGGTAGAAATTATAAATAATAACTTTGGTATCAGATACCAGGGGTAAATGAAGTATAGCCTCTCCTTACCGCAATTGCGCCGTTCGGCTCAACGATCACGACTCGCAACAAAAGGGTCATCGAGTAACCGTATAATCGTTCAAACTCCACGCAACGAGGCGGCGAGTATCCATCGTTCTTTATCCGGCTATCTGCTTACAGATATATTCGCCCATCGAGTTGACCAAACTATTAGCCTCATCGATTCACGGACAACGGCACGCAGCTAATTGAACTCGCGCGTAATCAACCGGATGAAATCAATCTCCGCGTTACGCCCGTAATACCTTCCATTACCTCGGGAGCCTTTCGCAAAAAAAAAACAAAAAAAGCAGAAAAAAAACATCCTCGCAACGAGCACCGCTCCTGAAATTAATTCCGTGCACTCATAACGATTGGAATTCTATACATCGGGAAATTTTCGATGGATATTCCTCGCTCCGAGGTATAAACGACGAAAGAAAATTTCCTCACTCTCGAAATGGAAGAAACTGCAATAAACGGCGGCTGACTGCCTCCGCGAGGGCGAAAGGGGGGGTAAGGCGAAGGGCGCGAGTACTTTCGCCATGAAGATCGGCTCTTCTACGCGCGTTACCTTATCTGAGCATGCCTCGGGAACTTCATCGAAAGGGGCTTTGGTGCGCGACAGAAAATAAGTAGGTGTCGCGTAAACGAGTGGCCTTATCCACGGAGAAAGTCAAAGGAACGCAATATTCGCACTTTTGGGGGAGTAGGAGGAGGAGGAGGAGGACAGGGACGAGATAGGCAAAAAGGTCAGGCGATGTTACGGCGCGATACGGCACATGTCACGGCTTTATCATTCGCCAATGCATTATTTTCATTCTTCCGCTGCAATCTTAGGCCTTAATTAAAGTAATCGCCGGACTTTGGATTGAAATGTGCCAGCGGCGCACTGCTCCGCGCCAGCTTGCAATTCTAAGATGATCGGCCGAAAAGGGGGAGAGAGAGAGAGAGAGAGAGATAAAGAGATATAAGTTGAGTGTGAGAGAGACAGAGAAGGAGGGAGGTCGAAATCCTCGCGGGAGAAACGCGATCGATCCGTTCGTCACGTAACGTTGTCGTTATCTCTTCGCTCGGCTTTTCTAACGTTCGTGCTCGTACCGGAGTTATTCTTCGCAGCCACGGACATTCTTAGGACCCGGTGCAGGCCGATCGAGTTTCGTTTACAAAGCCTCGTCTGCCTAATGCCGATTTTTCCCCTCCCCTCGGCCCCTGAGCTGCCCATACGCAGGTTTTTCCACTGAGAGTGGAAAATGAAGAGTAACGCTCGAGCCTCTGCTCAGGCCAGGATGAAAGGGGTAACATTGGCTGGTACCCGCGCTAAAAGGGTGTCCAGGGTAAGCGACTACTCCTAAGGAGGGCGGTCGTTAATTTTTTCCGCATTCAGGAGCTACTTAAGCCGCGATGGAGAGTACGGCCGTGAAGAAATCGATGATCGCGTTTCGAAGACAGAGAGGAGTTGCTTAAATGAACGTAATTAATGTGAATTATATTGAAGTATATGAAGTTAACCCTTTTTGAAATTATTATTTTTTTTAGTAAGATAATTGGGTTTGGAAGGACAACAATTTGGAGGTACTTTATTGGTAGAAGGAGATTATAGGGATGATGCACATGGCATCATTGGACTGGAAAAGGTTGGATTGTATTTTTGAAAAGGCGATTGACGTATTGTACGTACTGGGAGTAAATGCTGAATGTTCGTAATATTGATTTTTGTTCGTCGTTTTTTGAGGCTGGCACTTCTTAGGTTTTTCCTCGCTGATTGTGCAGAGGGAGGCATGAGTGTCTAAAAGTCGGATAAATTGCGAGCGGGTAGATAACGAAGCGCTAAGATAAGGAACTGTCTATTTGCAGATTTCTTAAAGTAAAATACAGAGCGCGACTGTTGCACATTGTTTACGATAAAAGTGTAGCTGAAAGGTAACTTTAATCTGCGGCGGAAATTATATATAAGGTAAAAGTTTTTTGTCATAAAAAGGCGAAATATCGTCGACCTTTTTCTCGGGCCTCTTCTCCGTATTTTCCTCTGCTGAATGCACAGAACGAGACAGCGATGTAAACAAATCAGCAATTGACGTTTTCGCTAAGATTACATCTCTCTAAGAAATTCATGAGTACTCGGGTCATTAAAAGTACAGTCACACGTAAGTTTAAATTAATAGATATATTAAATTTTACATAGGTTTTGATAGTCATTATCGCTAGAGATATGTCATTGGAATATTAAAAAATACATACAAAAATTGCCTTTCCCGAGATACTCTGCGAAACATCGGTCGAAAATGGATGAATAATCGGATCGCGGTCCTCGCCAACACTTCGTCTTCGATGCACGGAGACTTCGTGCCAGAGACAACTACTCGTCACTACGTTTAACCCATTTCCTACCACAAACTTAATTCCCACATCGTCATATCTAACGACACACGCATAAACAGTCAACTCACACATTTACTAACCGCATACTAAAGCGTTAAAAAAAAAGCTAAAAATCTCAACAAACAACGAATATCAACCTCCAAGTGCACCATACCAAAACACGTAGAACTTACAAAAGTTTCGCACGCAAACGGATTTCTCCTAATCAATTTACACAACGCTTCTCCTTCCCAAGAACCCTTCCTTCTTATTCTTCAGAGGGCAGCATATTTTTGCATGAAGCAAGATCGAAAAAAGTTTGGCAGGTAATGGGTTAAGGGAATAAAAAAGGGAGAGAAACAGTTCCGATTTCGAGGGAGGACGAGGCTATTGTCCCTCTTACGTTCTCCTCGGCCCCATTTCTTCGTTCCTCCTTTCCGTCCAGCCAAGCGCCCTCCTCCCACCCCCTCCACGTCGCCCCCTTTTCATTCTCATTGCCGCTCTTAGTAGCCTTCCGCGCGTCTGGCTTCGGGCGAAGGAAGGAAACCCTCCAGGAAATTCATTTGCTGAGACGCGCGCGGCAAAACACGAATGATATATTTACATGGGACGCGAGGGGGGAGGGGAGGGTTGGGGGAAGCAGAGGAGATGGATTTACTCCCGCTCGGGAAAGTTTATCGAGCGTTACGAGTTACCGCGAAAAAGTAATGCCTCCTACGTCCCGAAAGAGCACCGCCAAAACCGTTCGCGCGGTATCCCTCTGGTCAAACCGTGCGCCAAGAAAGAGGGGCCCCAGGTCTGAGAATTCCTTCAACATTCGTCAAGGCGAGCTTCGCGCTCGAGAATTCTTCCGCGCTCGTTGAGACCGGCCCGCTTCTGAGGATGCTCCCCGAGGCTTTCGAGGATATCTTCGGCGCGCGCGTGACTGAGAATACTTTGATGCTCGACGAGACGCGCTGACTCCTCTCGCGTTACGATGAAAAAAAGGGGGTTTTTCCCTTTGCTCCACTCAAATTCCTCTCTCGAGCTGTATTCGCGGTTTCCGCGATATCAAGGTCATTCTTTTGGCTCGAGTCGACACGCTGGTCCACTCTGGAAGGAATGTAATCGATGGTATTTTCGGTATTCGTGGAGGGACGAGATGATTAGTGAAACGTGACACACCTACGAAGAACAAAGGGAAGATCGATCTCCGGTTCTTTCAAGAGCAACCGAGCTAAATCCCTCGATCGTCCTCACCCTATTATGCCTTCTCAAACTATTTTCCCCCGTTCGGCACCCGCTGATTTATATTCCGGTTCAGATTTATACTCGATCCCAGATATGGGCAAAGCAGGATGTTCACGGAGAATACGCGGTAAATCGTGGGAGAATCTACAATCTATTCGGAACTTTTCCTTTGGCAAATACGCAAGTTTTCGTGGTAGAAAGCGCGATATCGAGCGGGGAGACGGCCGGCCACAAAGGGATCGTTCGCGCAAGAACGTTACGGCCGAGCCCCCGTCGGCGGCATCCATCGACCGACCAGAAACGCTACCTACTAATCTTAATAATAAATAAACTCTAGGAATAGACGCGTCAGCGCCTCGCGATTAAATATCGTCGCTTCGGCTCGAGAGTTCGGGGGTCGCCTACGATTAACGTATTATCTAGGGGAGGAAAAAAAAAATACTGCTTTGGCTTTCGCTTTTGCGCGACATAAGCGCACTGGCCCGCGGCTCCGAAATTCACCCTCGAGCTCCTCCGCCAAAGTCACCCCTAACGAGACGCGCTGGGGTAATAACTCGCGAGGAATCGGGCGAGGTCTCGAAAGCCCGACGATAATCTTAAATCGGAGGTACGTGGCTCTATCGTGGCCGTGGGCCAAGAAGCCCGAGGAAGCACGCGAACTCCGACTTGGAGCGGAGTCCCCCGATAATCAATGGCGTGGATTATTCTATTCAAACCGGGAGAATTCTATTTCCGAGATCTGAGCCTCGGTATGCTCCCCGCTGGAGATCATCCGCGAAGAAGGCGCAGGCGGCGTACGTGCTTCGTAACTTCCTTCGCGGCCAGCCGATTCGCTTAACCCTCTCGCCATGGCGAGCCTTTCGTCGCGGAGTTCCGCGTGCGAAACGAACCTCTGCACGAGAAACATTAGATTTTTGTCTCAAAAACGACTTGGTGATAGTAGTTTTAGAAGCAAAATGATTTGCGTTCGCAACGACGTTGGTGATTGTTTGCGAATAGAAGAAAGCGAATGGATAGCACTTATGTTCGAGAGAGGTGTCGAAGTGTTAACACTTTGCCGACCGCTGTCACGCAGGCGTGACTTTTGCTCGCCAATGGTTATCGGCCGCTGTCACGTACGCGTGAGTTAGCTTCAGCGTGACAATAATGCTTTCGTAATTTTTTTTAAGTAATATGAGCGATAATTTAAAAGTATAAAAACGTGCAATACAGATGATGGAACGCTTATCTTAGTGTCTTTTTTAATAATAATCATACCGTATGTATGAAGGATAGTGTAAATAGAGCAGTAGAAGCGAGAAGTGAGCGGCTGGCAAAATGTTAGCTTTTGGCACCATTTTTGAAGCCGTTACTATATATACATATATAGTCACTCGTAGTGCACAGGTATTATTTTGTGGCGGGTGACTATAGTCGTCCATAGTAGCGAGAGGGTTAAGCGTCAGCGCCGATCGCTCCTTGGTTCGATCCTCGATGAACTCCTGGGAACGAAACTTCGTAGCCGAGTGCCTCCGCTGGTGCACCGCATGGCGGCTCAAAGATCGAGTAAAGCGCACGATTCGCGCGCCACCTACGTCCAGCTCTCATCTTTCTTCATCGTATCCTTCACTGGTTAGAATAAGATCACGAGACTCACTGCTAAACCACCTTGAACACCGATAGGTTCTTTGGCCCTTTCATAGGTACCAGTAAAATACGTCTCCATCCTTGATTCGTCGAGTCTTCGAGTACCACGTCTACTCTCAAAGGACTCTCGATAACCAAAGGCTGGAACGATGGCGCGTACAAACTTCACTCTCACCACTACCAGGGTCGATTAAGGATTATTTAAGGTGGACTTCGAGCCACCGTGTCTGTCCATCGCGCAGGATAGACCCAAAGACGACGTCTTCTTCTACGTCAGCGTCCAAAAAAAAAACGTATATCACTGTAGCCCTCTTCGAGCCAGGAAGTCCGCAGCCTCGATGCCCAGCTGGACTCTCACGATGGCTCGAGAGAGAGAGAGAGAGAGAGACCTCCAGGTTCGATACCAAGTCCCAGTCTTCTCCTTCCTCGGCCTCTTCGCTCCTCCTCTCATCTCCCAACTTCCGCCTCCTCCAGCAGCGGCTCGCTCTAATTCACGCAGCAATTCCCCATGGCTCAGCGCGCGTCGATTTTGGGCCGCGCGCGAGGCAATCAACTTAGAGGCGAGTTTTAATCGCCCCCGCTATCTCCCGTATCTCGTTTTCGAGCACGTTCCTGCCGGGGCAATCTCGTTTCTGGAAACGGACGCGGGCGCTTCGTGGAAATTGAAACTCACGGGGATTAGGCGGCGGGCCTCCTGTACAAAGGGCGCCAAGGCCTCCTCCTTGCCCCTTGCCGCGGTTTCTTCCGGCCTCCTTCCTCGATCACATGCACCCGCAAGCCTCCACCACCATGTTGGGCAGCGTTTTCTGGGTGATCGTGTTGTTAGAATCGACGTAGAGCAGCTGAATGGGCGATAGCTGCGTCGGCGAGCAGCAAGGGACTATCTCGCTCCTGCGGTGCAGCCCGTTGCCGTTCCTGGCCAACAACCTCTGAAAGCAGAAGGTCCAGCTTTAAATCGCGCGCCATTCACGTCCCGCCCCAATGGCGGTGCCTGGATCCCTATTTCTCGAAGCCTGGAGGCAACGTGACGAGCCTCTCGTCGGCCCACGCTTTCGGATTCGTTGAGACGCTCGATGCCAGCCGGCCGACGGGGCCGAGGAATTGACCAATTAATCCCTCGATTCGCACGCGCTGCAATTTCGCGACTGGGGCGATACGAGGTTAACGAAAGGGGCCGCGTTTCCTAGAAAACCTGGGATTAACGTTAACCCGATTAATCAGCGCCGAATCGGGTTAAAGCGGACTAATCAAAGTTAAATTAGATTCGGTCGAATCGAATTACACATTAATTCGGGGGAAATTGCGTTAGCGCGGAATGTAGCTCCCCGATGGCTTCCGGATTTTTAGAAGCCTTCCTTATAATTCCTCCCCTTCGATCCTGCGCTCTTGGATATCGTCGGGAGGCGCTGCCAGGAGCCCCTCTTTCTCCTCGCGATGCGAGGCACGAGCGCGACCCTTAACCGCGGGTCGAGGGGCCAACGAAACATCCTCCTCGAGCGGGGCAAAACTGATTTTCGTTCGGCAAACGTGAAAGACGTTCCTCGTTTCACGGCTCGCGTATGCCAGGAGGAACGGACCTAACATAATGGGGTTTTACGTAGCGCGATAATGGAGCCTTGGCGCCCCATTATCGTTACGAGTTGCAAACTATATTATCCGTCCAGTTATACGCCCGGTATAACGGCCAGCCTTACTCCTGACTTTTGCCGGTGATTAACCCTTTCACTGCTACCGGCGCCGTTAGGCGCTCGAGAGAATTGCTCGAGGTTCATAACGGCGCCCCGCTGTTTTGCTTCGAGCTCCCGCGCTGGACAATCTTAACGTCCTTGCCAGCCTCGTTGAAAACCTTGGCCGGCCACGTGGAGTTTTTGGTATTTTGCCGCGCGACGAAATTCGCGCGTTCGATCCGAGCGGCTCGTGGAACGTATGGGGGATCGGTGGCAGGTGTGGTAAACAAGGTTCTGCGGGTATATAAAATCGATCTCGCACGTTGCGGTATTTGTTTTGAATTTCTTCTACGTAATCCTGGGAAAGGAATCGATACGTCGGGGTACTCGGTGTACCGTAGATTTTTTGCGGGATTGTAGAAGAGCGGAGAGGCTTGGAAGGATGGAGACGTGGTTGAGAAGTTTAATCGAATAAATGGGAAATCTTGGTCTTACAGAGCAATGTTCGCACAGCTATTTATTTCTCCATTCGGTGTTATGGGGATGGAAATGTAGTCGATCGTTTTTGCGTGGAATAATAATAATGCTTGACCACTGGCTCGATTATTAAAAATTATTATCAAATTATAGCGTTAAATTAAAATATTCGAAGATCGTGTTCGCTGAAAAGCCACAATTTTACTTAATACGAATTAATTAGCCACCTTAATATTCACAATTTTCGAATAGTAATTTAATTCAACGTTATAATTTCAATCATCTTTAATAATCCAGCCACGCATCGGTGGTAAAAAATCATTATTATTTCATACAAAAATAGTCCACGTGATCGACCGAATTTCCAGCTACATAAGACTAGATGAATCAAATAACCGCGCGAATAACACTATAAATACCAAGAACTACCGCTCGTTCTTAAATTACAAACGATGAGGTTAACAGTAAATGTACCTACAACTTTAATCCTAGTTTCTCAGCAGCGAAAGGGTTAACCCAAATCATAAACAGCTGCGCACCAGCCGATCGGAGGACCAAAAGGGGATTAGATCCTGGGCCGTGGCCGAAACTCGAATCCGTTTTGCAAGAATTCCAGGCACGGCCCTAGTAAGCTTTGCCCTTTACCGGAAACTCGCGGGAAGTTAGCCGAGGATTAGGGCGGTACGTCGAGGACCGATGACAACGATCGGCGGTGCCTCTACTAGCCCTTATCCGCGCCAGTAGACAATGGTCCGCCACTAAGCATACAGGGTGTCCCAAAAAACCCTACTGGCTCTTTATCCATCCAATATTGACACGTTGATTCATTGGAATAGGTTGGTCCATGTTAGCAGCCGTGATTAGAAAATGAAAAGGTCCTTTGATTTATCCAATTGGATTTGTATATTCGTCGATAAACTCAATGTACTCAATGTACGAGTAAGGGTGGATCAAAAAGCGAGTACATTTCCTCGGGACATCCTGTATTTACTTTAACTTTATACTTCTCTGCGCTTTAAAAATGTATCAAAAACTGAGTACGAGTCGTGCAAATTTAAATCGACGAACAGCGAACTAGGTTTTGATTTATTTCCTATTTCCATCGCTCGCTCGGTTTTTACTCGATCTACTTAATTCCTCTTTATCCTTATTCCTTTCAACCATATCGCAGCAATTGAACGAGTGAAACCTGAGGAAAGATATCCAAGCTAAACTAACACGGGGAAAATTCAAGGAGGATACAAAAATCAAATTAACAGTAACCAATTAGCATCAGGTTCATTCGAATCGACGATTGAAGCTTCTCATTTCCAGTCCATACTAGAAACTCTCTCGAACGTAACCAATCAACATTCATTCCGCGCTAAAAGGGTTAATATTCATAACGCATCCTTCCAACGCGTTCCAAGCGCATCGATCACGTCACGAGCACTATTAATCGATTACTCCACTAACCCTGATAACGTTGTTGTAAGGCGATCCGCTCATCGTCAACGAGGCCGCCGAGGAGCAGGAGCCGCGGCAAAAATAAGCGTGATAACCGCTCGGATGGAGGATCCAGTCGCTCCACCCGATATCCTCGAAGTTTATGTAGAGCTCGTCCCTGCAGCACTCCTTCATTTCCGGGAGGCAGTTCGAGTTGCGCTTAGGCCTGTTCTTCTGCGGCAAAGGCGACGTGTGTATAACCAGAAAGGGCTTCAGGGTTTGCTCCGCCGAAACAGGCGCGCCGCTGCGGTCGATCGAGCAGGTACTGCAGGCGATCTGCACGGTGTGATTCAGACGGTGCTCCTCCACCCATCTCTTCGCTGAGAAAGTCACGTCCGTCTTCACCCAGCCCTCTGTAATAAAACGCGTCCCTTCAGCGGCGTTTCTCTTTTACCCTCCTTTTTTTTTTTTAATTAATTTTGGGCACCGACCGTTAAGGTCGTGCGGCCTTGGAGCTGGTGTTTGAGGTGGATTTTGAACCACCAGAGCTATACTATATTAATTTAATAATTAATCAATTTAATAAGTAATTAGTAAATACTAAATTAATTTTTTTAAATATATATATTACTTTATAAAAAAATTAATTAAAAAAATCACATACAAAAAAATATGTATATATAATTTTTATAATTATAATAATATACATAATTTTTTATACCGACTGCTAAGGTTATTTGTTCTACGACCTACTGTTTTTATGGTGAATTCCGAACCACTCGAGTTCCATAGCTCAATACTATACGTATTACATGGAAAGACCGTCAGTGATGAGCGAGATTCGGACTCGAATCTCCCCTATGGAAGTCCAAGCCTCTCCAACCATTATACCACCGTAGTTCCCATAGCAACGTTTCTTACGACACTGATCTTGAAAGTGGAGAATGACTTATGGGGTGTTCGAGATGATTCGTAGCAATGACCGATTTCACTAACTATTTCTCGACTTAGCGACGCCAGAGCAACGTGTCCCTGCAATCTGGCGCGAGTGATTTGTGGGGGGCAACGTTTTGGTCGATGAGTGATACACACTTGTGTATTTATTTGGAAATAGTCCTGGGCTGGGCGCCGGTTTTGCGATCATAAATCGGGGTGCGGTGCCAAAAAAGTTTGGAGACCGCTGGCTCACGACGACCAGTCTGGCTCGCGTGCGTTATTGGCTAAAGATGGGTATTGTGTAGAATAATGGGCGCTTTAAATCGAACAGGATTCGAGTGGGCAGCGATCGAGAATCGACGTGCGTGCGCGATTTGGTATGAGCTGAAAAATAATCCGCGGTCAATGACGCAAACGGCCGAACAATCGACTCAGTCTCGCCTTAGGGGGAAAACAAGAATCGCGAGACAATGGCCCTGGGCGCCAATCGATCGCCGGGGATTTTTTCAAGTAATCATCCGCGTATAACGTCGTCGTGCTTTTATAACGTGGAAGTGGCGAATAAGAGTGCAGGGCCGCGGAAGATAAAAACAGGATACGGGCGTCGCGCGGGATGGAAAAGCTTTTCGCGTCGCTGTTTCTCAGAGACTCCGCGATTCTTAAGGCGCACAGCTTCGTGCACGTAGGTTTCCCTTCCGTTTCGGGCGTGCAATTTTTAAGAGCATCGCATATGCAGTTCCTCGACTCTTATTAAATCATATTTACGTTGGCAACGTAGGCTTTTAATAGCACGATACGGCAATATCACGTAAAGCTCCGTGTTTTTCTCGATATATTGTTTCCGAAGTCTAAAGTCCTTTCCGAGAAGCGAGATATATAGACACCCGTTATCGAAACGCTCGCATTGCAATTACAGCGCGCGATTTGACTAATCGAGGAAGCAGGTGCTCTAAATTACGATTGCGACTAATCGTGGCTCTGCCTTTTAATATCTGTCCAGTCTCCCGCCGGATCAGTCGAAAGGTTATCGTCCGTCATTGTGAATCAAGTGGACTAACCCATAAATTATCGTTGTTTACATCGACGTATTTACGCATCGCTGTGAGAAAAATCCTAATCGAGCTCCCTAGGAAACGATAAAACGCCGCCCCGTCCGCGCGACTGTGCTTCTCCTTCGATCTTTATTCTCGCTCTACAGGTTTCCTCGTTCGCCCGTTAGGAACTCGAGAGAACTTGTTGCGAGTGCAAAGGTACACCGTGAGGGTATCGAAAGTTCGTAGGCTCCGAGTGTACGCGGCCCTCGAGCTCGATGCCGAAGTTCATTCTGAGGGCGGGGAGGGGGGAGAGAGAAAAAACGATATCCAGGAAGGATAAAATTCTGGTACCTCTGGTTTTTCCAAGCGATACGTATATCATAGCTCTGGTGGTTCGGAACCCACCTTAAACAGTAGATCCTAGGCCAACTGACCTTAGCAGTCGGTGCCAAAAAATAAATTTGAAAAAAAAAGATGGCGATAAAACATCTAGCCTGCGCGAAGGAAGGATAAAATTCTGGTACCTCTGGTTTTTTAAAGTGATACGTATAACATAGCTCTGGTGGTTCGGAACTCACCTTAAACAGTAGCTCCTAGGCCAACTGACCTTAGCAGTCGGTGTCGAAAAATGAATTTAAAAAAAAAAAGATGGTGGCGATAAAACATCGAGCCTGCGCGAGAGGAGGTGCGCGTGAGATTTTTGTCAGCCAGGAATTTCTATGCGGAAGCGCACACGTCGCGAAGGGCGGGGATTCTCTTCCATTTACCCACCTCCGATATCGGTCTCGAAGATTGCCACGACGGTGTTCTTTTCGAAGCTGCCGCCTAGATCCCAGTGATCGAGCTCGGATAGGACGAAGGTCTGGTTGAGATCGTCGTTCTCGTCGTACTCCTTGTAAAACCAGAGCTGCGCGGAGGTCACGTCTACGAACTGCATTTCGTTCGGCAAGTAAAAGGTGAAGCAGGCCGCCGGATTAAATCCCGCCAAATGATTCGAGGTCTGCCGGCACTTCCTGGAGTCGGCTACTCCTGGAATATTCAAAGGTCACCTATTGAATGGAACATGCTGGCACCCTTTGGACAGAACATCGCGAACGCGACTGCTCGAAACTCCTTGATTATCGTGCAAATAGGTAATTAACCCTTTCGAGCGCAACGATGCCATTTGGCGGCATCCGCTTCTACCGATGGAGTACCTGCGAATTGTTTTTCTTCGAAATTTCGTTTTCTCATCGAGGAATAATCGTTTGGGCTGGAAAGGGTTCATTTATTCATATACCATCGCTCTTTCATTGTTGAATATGTGTGTTTGTGGATTTAAAAATGCTGTAGGCAACCCGGTGTTTGTTTTTTTCCACACGATTTTTCCTAATACGATCTAACGCACCATATTACTCTATACAATTATTTCTTTCCCATATTCTTATTTTAATATCGATTTAATATATAGTTGGAATTTGTACTTTATTTTCATCATTGGACCAGGGTGGTCATAAATCACTGATATTCCACACAAGAGTAATCGCGTTTCCAGCTCCACAGGACCAGATGGAGGCTCAAATAAACACGCGCATAAGCCTCGCATAAGCTAAGACCACACGAATCGTACCTCATCCCTAAAAACACAACCTTCTCGAAAACGAGTAGCACAAGAAGCACCACGCACTTCTAAATCCCATAACCTAAAACACCTACTCTCCCCAAAACCTATTCCCCCTCCCCCCCTCCTTCGCATAACCCTTAAAACTCCCAGCAAGAATTCCAACAGCAATCCCATTATCCATCCGATCTGCCACGCACATCCAACCAATATCCACGAAGTCGCATGCGAACAAAAACAGAAGCCAGCTTCCAAAACATCCGGCGAATTCCAAATAGCCGCGACGCGCGGCTCTCCGTCGACGATGTTTTACACCCTGTACGAAGGTCAGAGGCGAGGGTAGGGGGGGGGAGGGAAAAAATGGCGCGTCCATAACCAGGAGCAAAGCAGTGATCGTGTCCCGGCTAATTTTCTAGTGGGCCGGCTGCGGCGTGGAATCGCGTCGAGCGTTATAAACGGGAGGTAGCCTGATTTGGCAGCCGTAATTTCGCGTAAATTCACGGCGGTGGCCGTGCTCGTACGTGCGACGTACACGGTTTTCGTATTTGCATCGCCGCACCCCGGAAAATTTGAAATTCATGCTCGGGCCCGGCCGTTGGTACCTTTTGGAAGTGCGGCTCTCGGCGTGAGTCACGATGCGATACGACACGACGTCATTGTTACTGGTCCTCGTTTATTTCGAGGGGAACCGTGCAATTACGCAATATTCATATCCTGCGGCGCCGGCCTTCTCTCGCTCGTGGGCGAAGGAGCGCCGAGGGGAGGGGAGGAAGGGGCCGCCTGCTGAAATTTCCACTCGACACCTGCGCGCCCCGCGTTTTTGTCGCGCCAGGGAGAGATTTTCCACGTTGGAAGGGCCTGGCGCGCTTTCGGGGACGTGGAAAAGGTGGATAACCCTAAAGGTGGGTAACCAGTGTTAAATTATTGGTCGTACTGGAAGCCTTGACCTACGCGAGAACAGCGATAGGGAGCGAATTTGTTTCCATTTCACAGCTTTATTTCCGAGGGAAAGGGTAATCGAATTGTAGAGAATGTAAAAAAGATTTAGTTTGGATTCGAGATTAAAAGAACTTTGACACGGGGAAATACTCGGATATTTTTTCTCTTATTTTTGAGCATTGGTCGCGCATCGAGATGGTCGATATTACTTTTTGTACGGCTGTGGTAAAATTAGGAATTCTGGTTCAAAAAATATGTAGATTTGATTCTGGAAAACACTTTGGCGTGTAATAAAAGATGTGAAAGAATACGTGTTTTGTTTTGCATTCTCGGATGAGGTTGAAGTGTCGTGACGTTGTCAAGGGATAATCTGTTAATGGGTTAAACACAGGATTAGATGATATTAGAAACGGGATATTGAAAACGGTTTGGTAAATAAACGGTGAGTCATGGTAAAGTTGGCGCTAGGCGGGAAGTTCTTCGTGATTTATGGAAAAGCGGAATTATTGATGAAAGGGAATATTTTGTGGCGGGCAAGTAATGTGTTTAAATGGGCATTAAACTACCATTCATATGTGATGAGTGGTATTTGGGCTCTAGCTCTCCTAGTGATGGTAGAAAGTGGGTATCCGTACACTACATCATTGATCTGTGCTTCACACGAGGAATTAATTATTGCCAATGCTGATAAACAGGTAATAGATAACATTAGCCGGTACGTTAATTTCAACCTGCATTCGGTCTACGCCAATAACAACCAACGCTGGTGCTAAAATCGACGCTAAACACGCGGAAAGAGCATCGATCGGCGAAATCTGCACGATTCCTTACACAGTGTTACTGCGTTTACCGTCCAAAACAACGAACACACAGCGCGACCTAAGCCATCTTTTTTCCTTTATACAAAATTGGATTTGCGTCATTATAATACTGCAAAAATTGCACCCAATACCTTTAAACCAACCTGTCAAAGTCAATATCAATATTAACACTAAACCTGTCAAAAAACGACCTGTCAGTCCATCCCTCCTTTACTCTCTTTTTCTTTAACACCAGAACCACCAGCCACTTTCGGGGCATATTTAAAACACCACATACATCCTTAAAAAACAAAGGAGAGTAAAAAGAAATTGCAAGAAATCAAAATGATGATCTAAATATTGCATGAAAATCATGGAAAATCTCAAAGAATGCATCGTTACGAAGCACTACGATTTTTTTAAAGAAACGACCGACCAGTCATTTTTACTGGTTTGGTAGTTCCAGTGTTAAGTACATATGTAATGTATCTAAATCTATAATAAACGCAGCTGATAGGTTCACCAAGCGATTTTTCGGCCGCTCAACTAATTCCTCCAGATTCTCGACATTCACCACTTTCGTAATCACCATCGCGTATAGGTTGTCCCCAGCAACGCGCATCGTGTAACTTCCGAGCCATCGGCCACGATGGGCGGCTATTCGTAGTCACGATCGTTATCCGGTTCTCATCCTCGAAAATCGCTTGGACTTTGTCACCAGCGATTTACGATTCTCTCTCTCTCTCTCTCTCTCTCTCTCTCTCTCTCTCTCTCTCTCTCTCTCTCTCTCTCTCTCTCTCTCTCGAGGGTCGATTCGCTCGTTCGACGAGGACCAGACGGATTTTTCTCCTCGCCGTCAATATCGAGCGGCGCGGCGCGGTTGGCTTTGTGCGTAAATTTCGCCCTTCGCCAGCGGCGATAGGCGTGCGCGGTTTAACGACACCGCCCGCTTTCGAGACCGTCGAGCTCGCCAACGATTAAGCCCTTGATGATTTCCAAGCGGCCGGAGAATGTTAACAACCGTCCAAGTCTTGTCGACCGCGTGGCACAGGCCGTCCTTCCTCCTCCGGCTCTCGACGCCTCCTCCTCTCCCATTTCCCATGCCTCGATCCCTCGATCTAACCTCGATCTCCCATTATCACTCCCCCGGACCTCGAAAAAGCTCAAACGCACGACCTAACCCCCGCGGCATCGCGCGTTACTTACACGGCGTAATGCCGCGCAGAAATCCACTGGCGTGCCATTAGCGCTAATCCGGAAGCCCTCCTCGGTTTAATTCGCGCCTTAACTTAAAAGGTTAAACGAGGACTTAAAGCCAAATGCGCGGCTGGCTTAACCGAGCGCATTTTTTCATCGTTATCGCGACACAGCGATGGCGGTATTAACGTATCGGGGACCAGAGCGCGAAACGCGATCTGTCAAATCGAAACCCGCTGAGCTCTGGAAACCTGGGGGACCTCGTCGTGGATGAGGTACTGCTGAGAATATAAGAGCCCTCAACAAAGGCCACGGACGATGTATTTATCCTATCAGAGACGAGGAATCGTGCGGAGCTTGATCAGGAATTTTTATTAGCGGAGGAGTCGAAATTAGCGATTAGCGCGATCGAAGATCTAAGGAGCGATGGAGGAAAATAAAGCGTATATAGAGGATCGATCAGGACCGCTTCAGCATCGGCCTCAGCCTCGCGTTAGAGGCCCGAGGTTTGCTCTCGAAATATTATTGACGAGGAACCAGGATCTGCGATTACTCGGTGAGAAAAGATAATGGCGCGAACGACGATTAGCTATCGCGGAATATCGTCTCTGGGCGGTTCAGCCTCGTTAAATACCAGTTAAATAACGAACAACATGGAATTGAACCACACCGATAACGAGACTCGATATTCCTGGAACCAGCGCCATCGAGGAATACCAAGCGCCTCGAAGTGACCAGGAACAAACGCGTGCTCATAATCCACCATTCATAATAAATCAACCAAAGAAGTAGCCTAAAACCTTCATCAGCTCCTCCAACGAACTCGCGATCTCTCAAAACCCCAAAATCCCCCGCGAAACGATCCTCCGCCATCGTTCCTCCCCTTTCCATCGTTCCTCCAGCACTTCGAGCACCAATCCCCCCATCGCGCGCACCAGGTAGAGAACTCAAAAGGGACTGACCTTCGTTCGGGAAGACCACCACTTGATCGGTCTTCCCGTAGAAACTGTCCGCCGGTTTTTCCGGCTCGAGCGGCGCCCCGGGTCGAAGTTCGAGCACATGACCGTTTATCAGGGGCTTCGGCAAGGTCGACAGCGACATCGATATCTCCGGCGGCTTGGACAGTCGCAGTTTCTTCAGGATCTGCTGCTTCACGTACTCCACCCTGAGCTCGTTGAGGATCGGGTCCCGGTCGAAGGTACCGACCTTGTTCTCCGCGCAGCCCGCGCAGCTCTTCTCCTCGAGCTGGGGCGCGCTGGGGGGCTGGGGGTAGAAGGTCCACCAGACGCTCATCAGGGGGTTCGTGACTTTCGGCCAGACGGCCTGGGTGCTGGCCGCCGACAGGGCCAGCAGCAGAAGAAAGGTGGCTCGCATCCTGGTCCAGATCCTCCGGCTGCCTCCGGGTTACGACGCATCGACGCACCCCGGCTCCACCTTCCCTGGCTTCTTCCTTCGAGGGCCCCCCTCACGGCCGCTGCCTCCTCTCCATCCCGGTCCTCCTCCTCCTCTCCTCCTCTCCTCCTCCTCCTCCTCCTCCCTCCTGGACTCTGCGCTCTCGACGCTGGGCTTCCTCTCTCGGCGCGTATCTCGACGCTTCCCGCGCATCCGGTGCCTCGAGCAACGCGTTCACGGAGACTGGAGATGTATTGTTACGATGGCCCAGTGATGTACTAGGCCCCGCGGCGGCCTGAACTTTGCTCCGCCCGGCAGGGGCCGATCCGGATTGGACGGAGAGGAATGCCGCCGCTGATATCAACCGCAGAAGCACGCGCCGCGAACATGCTGCCTCCGCCAGCCGCCGCTGCCCCTGGTACCCCCTGTATTGAGGGGCCAAGCCTGCCGGGTACCAGGAACCCCCCCCTCCTCCTCTTCCTATACTCTGTTTTCCCCTTTCTAGAGTGGGTTTTCCGGGATTTTTGTGTTTTTTTTTGGAGAGGGGAGGTTGGGATTGATGCTAAGGGGAGGGGGGAGGTTGATGGAGGGGATAGGGTAGTGTTTGAGGGAGGAGGAAGTTTGAATTTGATCGTTTTGAGAGGTTAGTGTGTGTTGAGATTCTTGGTGTTTTTGGGATTTGTAAGGATGGTTTTTTTTGTGGATTGGCGGTGATCGATGTGTTTTTTTCTGGGGGGAAAGGGGTGGGTTTGAGGGGAATATTGGAGGAGGAGGAGGATTTGGATTAATATTTTGAGGTTTAGCGTGTATTGGGATTGTTGGATTTTTTGTTATTAGGAGAGTTATTTGGTTTGCTGGGGTTGAACGATGCGGATTTGGTCTCGTGCTTGGTGGCAAGCGGGGTTAAATTAGGGGTGGTAAAGGATGGAGGAGATGTCAATCGGTAGTCATTGATAAAAACAGTAAAGCTTCTTGAAAAACGATTAATTTTATACTAAATTTTATACTCAACATACTTCCGTAGCAAGAGGAAGAAGATTTAAAAAACTATACACTTAGTGCAAGCTCATGTATATTACAACAAAGCAACTCCAAAGTCACTATACCATTAAAAACTCTAAAAACATTGACCTTCGATCTCCCCAATAAATGTCAACCTTTCTTCCAATATACGTAAAAAGAATATTTCCCTTAAAACTGTCTCCCAAACCTTCTACAACTCGCCAACTAAGTTAAACAACCTTAAAACCTTCTACACCTCGCCAACAGCAGCAAAAATCACGTTATCCCAGAGCAGTGAAGGACTTAGATCCGGTGCAGACTATTAAGACTTCCACGTATCCCCCTTGATTCCAATTCCCTCGATCGTAACGTGTCAAACGAACATTTTAATATCGAGCATGTGCGGCGCATCGATGGAGGGCGAGTGGGTGTGCGAGAATTTATCGGTGGATGTGCATAACCGTTGCAAGCTTTGGATGGTAAGAGGTACTGCGTTTATACATGCTCGCGGGACCGTGGTCCCTTTGCTCCCATTTCGCCCTCCTTCCGGTATCGACCCTCGCGTCCTCCAGCCAGGATCACGTCCAGGACCAGGATGGCCTCTCTCTTTAACTCTTCGTTATAGAAACAGTTTGGCCGTTTCTTGCGACGCGTCAAAGTAATACGTGGACCGTGCATGCTAGGAGAGAGCAAATGGGTATCGCTGTTTGTCTGCTGTTGTAACGTTTCGGTTGGCGGAGAGTATGATGGCGAGACATGGTGGACATGAAAGCGTGGCCAGCCACAACCAAGGTCTACTCGCTTCCCCATTGCACCTCTCCCGGGCCTTTTGCCATTGACCGCCACGTTGATTAGTTTAGGAAGGAACGATCCATTCCTTAACCCTTTGGGGCTGGAGCAGGTTTCTTCCTCGCCTCTGCAATGAACACCGTGTTCTGCAGTGTAAAAGGATCGTGGACATTTCTGCATAGACGATTACGAATTATTCTGGGGATTTGTTTCGATATTTTTCACTCTTCTTCGGAAGTGGTTGGTTTTACTTTCATGGTAAGCTTTATCGTGGATTGTGTATTGTTATCACGATGTTGCTGCCACGTTATATTTGTTTCTTTATGAAAAGTGACCTTGTATGAACACCATATTTTATAAAATTATATTGTCTCAAGGTTTTTCATTCTTGTTCGAAGATGGTTGATTCTGTTTTGGTATTAACCCTTATCATCGATTATATATTGGCATTCTGATTGTGCTTCTGAGTTATACTTGTTTCTTTACGAACAGTGACCTCGCATGAGTACCGTATTCTGTAATATAAAACGATCGTAGAAATTTCTTCATGGATAATTACGAGTCATTCTCGCGATGTTATCTAAACGTTTTAGAGTCTTGCTCGAAGATGACTCTATTTCGATATTAATCCTTATCATCGATTATACACATTATCATCCCAAATTTACTCCTAAGCTATATTTATTCCTTTAGAAAAAGTGACCTCGCAATTATTGTAATCTAAATGGATGCGGCGCAAAATAAGAGATAAATTAATTTTTTTCAGATCCCTCACTCGGGCCAATTTCATAATTACCGGCATAAATACTCAATGTTGTTTTACGATTCAGCGCGAAAAATAATCCGATAATCGTAACGGTGTAATTTTCAAGCCGGAACCTCGAGGTTCCTTCATTCCTCAAACATAGTATCGACGTCGGGCGGCCGAGGTTATCGTTCTAGAACCTATTGCTTAAGGTCAGTTCCATGGCGTGCACGTCGCATGGAAAAATCGAGAGATGATGGATGATATTTTGGCAACCGCGAAGCGGATTTCGGGTCCCTGGAAACGTCCGTTCCGCTCTTATTTGCCTTGCGTAATTTCGAGTTGGAAATTTCGAGCAGTTACGGAATAACGGCCCGCGCACGAATCGTAACTTTAATACTCGATGAGTCGAGCCACTCTCTCTCTCTCTCTCTCTTTTTTTTTTCCCCCCAGTCGCAGGAATTGCGCCCGCGATCCGCTATCGGCGCACGCCCACGCAATCAGGACCAAAGGAGGACTTAATATAAATAACGCCAGCGTCACTTTCCATCTGTCGACTGAAAACGACGATGATTGGGACGAAATTAAGATTCTACTGGACGATATTAAAATTCCAGGGTGTCTCCGCGCTCTCGAACTTTTCGATTAATTTCTAATAACTATCTCCTCGTAGCATAATGAATAAAAAGCACGACGAGCTCTCGGTTATTCGTCGCATCATCGATATTCGAGGAGAGGTATCGGGAAGGCGCTCAACAAACTGCGATAAATGGAATTTTTACTGCAAAGATTATTGAGGGGGAAATGTGTTTGTAAATTTTGCAGTAATATTTCGAGTTCGAAGGGATCGTAATTTTTACTGGGCTTGATGGAGAGAGCTTGCTGCTAAGGGAAGGAGGATAGACTACCGGTTTTCTTTTTTTTTTTTTTTTTTTATTTGGATGGTATAATACACTGAATAATACACAGTGCATAATGGCTGCGTTTCAGTTCGGTAGTAACTATCGTGGAAAAATTATGAAAGGCCAGAAGATCGATGATTAAAAACAAATTGACGTCGAACGGATATAATATTATACGAAGCGTATCGATCAGTGTATAAAAACGGACGTTTCGTTGACTAAAGTTAGAATAAATATAAAGAATGAATAAAAAACATAAAAACACATATAACATTACAACCAATCGATCAATTTTGCGGTTTATCTCTTTACATATTACCTACGCACTCTTCGTTACCATTTAGAGGAATAAACAATTTTTGAAATTTTCTCCCGAAGCCAAACGCGCACTAATGTTCGAAACCTCGACATTTTCCAATAAAATACACCTGGTGATGTACGAGTTAGGATTTATTTTCTCAATTTTCATATCCTCGAGTAAACATCGACTATTTTAAGATACTCATTCTAACTTTAATCGCCTAAAAGTCTGTCTTTATAAATCGATTCATGCACGTCATACAATTTTATATTTATTACGCCAGAAGATCGTAGGATACGTGTCTCTGGCCATAGATAAATTCCATATTCGCCTCCCTCGGTCCGATCGATCACCCCCCAAGCTGGCCATCGGATCGATCCGTTATTTAACTCCGTGGAGGAAAGTCCGCGGGCAAAAATAATTCGGAGCACATCCGCGCGATAAGAGCGTTGCATCAAGGCCAAACGGAACGGAACGAGGTCGCTCCGATTTCCACTTCTTTTTTTTTCCACCGATGTTGTTATTTACGTACGTGAAGGATGCCGCCACGGCTTCAAAGGCGAGTCACTGACCGTCGTAATAGCGTCAGTTATTTGTTCGGTTGCCTCATCACCGCCGACCATGCGTCCAACCCAGGATCAAATGGCCGATATGGATTTCGAACGAGCAGCACGCTGTTAACGAGTTGTGTTAAAACAAATAACGGGAATTTTCATTTTTGGAAACGAATATTGTTCCTTCCTCCGCATCAGTGTTATTTTCATAGAAATAACGCTCATTGGATATTATACACTTGTTCCAGCGCTTCTTGCAGTCTAGGAAACACATCTGGAAATCGATCTTTGGGATGGCGTTTAGCTCTCTCAGTACTTTTGATCTGATCGATGCTTGGAATAAACGATGGCCTTTTAAGGTTCTCTTTATTTTTGCGGAGGGAAAAAGTCACACGGAGGATCTGAGAAATATGGAGGCTGGGGTATCGTCAAAGTGTTGTTCTTGGCCAAAAATTCAGGAACGAGCATTGAAGTCGCCAAGATTGAGGAACGAGCAAGAAACTTAACAAGCTTCGTACATCCTCGTTTCACTCATACCTGAGTTACCAAAAGCGACATTCAACATTTCTAAAGCATCTCTGCACTTTATTCCATAGCAAAACTTAGTGTAAATACTCTGATCCATTTTTTCAAAGAAATAAAGAACCACCAGTAGTCCCAAAACACGCGTGACTTTTCTGACAGCTGACAAGAGACCAAACTTACCATATGCTTAACAGAGTGTAATACTTTTCAGACATATTTAAGATTAATACAAACTCACACAACCCGCAAAATGACAAGACTCCCTTTTCGAACACACCTCCTATATCCCGTAAAAATCCAGAGACAACGACGCCATTAATCTTTAATCGAAGCCTTTGGATATTTAGCGCTGCTCCAAACGTAATAACGTTCAAGTCCAATATATTCAGTGGCACGCTTATATACAGCGCCGCTGAAAATGGTACGTGGGTGTGCAACGAGGTCCTCCTCGTCCATGGAAACAGTTATTCCGCCCCCAGGACTCGTAACCGAAGGATACATTCCCCCTGCTCTACTTATATTCCGTTGCAGCCAGACACAGGCGCGTTATTCTCCCTCGTTGAATGACTCGAAAAGCCGATAATGCGGCTCGTACGCGTATCCGACGTAGATTTCGAAAGACAACGCGCGCCAAACTTCGGAGCTTCGTGGCGGCTTTTCAACTCGTGGAAAATTCGCTCTCCCCGCGCTCATGAGCCCGAAGTCGATCTCCATTAATTTTTAAGCACGCCACGCCGCTTTGCACTCCGCGGCAACGGGAAATCCTGGAAAGTACGAGGCGTAATTTAGTTGAGGGCGAAACGCAGGTGGCTCCTGGGTGTGCGTCATCGACATAACCCGCAGCCTGGCCCGAAATTTTTTGGGTTTGACGGTTCAAAATTCAACGCCCTATCGACGATTCTTAGCTTTCGAGCTCGAACGTTTGGAATTATGAGCGATTAGCAGTGTTTCGATTGTCTGCTGCGATGTTTTTTTTGCGTTGAATATTTTTTAGAGATTCTTGGAGGGAGATTTAAGTCACGATCGTTGGTGACATGGCACTGATCGAGGATTTATTCTTCGAGAAACAGTACTCGCTTTGGACTTCGACGTTTCTGCTGCAGTTTATTTCGCCATTTGATATAATTCCGCGCCTTTGAGGCAAGAAAAAGAATTGAATATAAGCGATGGATCGATCGCTCGAGCAACAAGTTGTGTTTCGACTTACAATAATCCACGAGTTGGGAAAGAAATGATAGCTGATTTATGACAATGCACGGGAGCAGAAAGTTGGTTTCATGTTGCGTTTAGATTACGGAGTAAATACGCGGCAAATATTTTTTCGAAGGTGCCAAACGGTCAATATTTTAACAGGTAAGCTCGAGAATATTTACGTATCATATATAAAGCTTATTTATCCGATAGGAAAAAGAACCAAGTCTGAACAAATTTATTCCACGAGATGTAATACGATAATAATGATCGATTTGAAAAACACACGTTGCTGTTCAGCAGAGCGGGAACGTAATATGGGTGTAACTTACAATGACTATCGCGCGCATATCGTTTCATACCGCGTTTCGGTTGAGTCTTAGCAGAGGAGGCAGCTACGATGAGATGGAGCGTTTAAAACCCACAAGACTGGAAGCTGAGCGGCTTAAAACAAAACTTTGTATATGTATATTATTTCAAAACGGTACCCCAGACTGAACGGTTTATCTAAGCTCTTGAAAAGCCACTCTGCGTTTCCACTTGTGAGCCGGAATAAAAAATACAGCGAGCACTTTTTTTCTACTTCTCACTGCCGAATTGTCTTTTACTTCATTCGTTCCTCTGCAAAAAACTCCAAACCGCATAGACAAAATGTATCTGTTCGAGATGAGTAAATAACAAAAAAAACTCGTTAAACATTTCTCAATACTGAATAATAAGACTGAGATAGATTTTTTTAAAATTATCTACTTAAGTAGAGTATAAGAAGAATCGCGTAATGATGAATATCCAGAAACCAGTTACAGAAAAACAGTTATAAATACAAAATACATATGGAACTCAGCTTGCAAAATAGCTATAATCGTTCGCGAAGAATATCATGATATGAATAAAAATATTGGTCATTAGCTCCGAAAAACGATCATAGTTAATCTTACAGTCTTATTACAGTTATACTCACGCTCATACTTTTCTCAATATAATAACCAAGTATTGGTCACAGTCACACTTTGCTCAATATAATAACCAAGTTTCAAACCCACAGTCACTCTTTGCTCCATATAACCAAGTATCTCAGCCACAGTCACACTCTGCTCAACATAATAACCAAGTATCTCAGCCACAGTCACACTCTGCTCAACATAATAACCAAGTATCTCAGCCACAGTCACACTCTGCTCAACATAAATAACCAAGTATCTCAGCCACAGTCACACTCTGCTCAACATAAATAACCAAGTATCTCAGCCACAGTCACACTCTGCTCAACATAATAACCAAGTATCTCAGCCACAGTCACACTCTGCTCAACATAATAACCAAGTATCTCAGCCACAGTCACACTCTGCT
>JBCFXI010001356.1:0-58932 GCA_038496175.1 Ampulex compressa | reverse complement strand
TATATGCCATTCGAATATTTTCAAATAATATTACGATATTACTCTTGGTGGACTTTTGATTGTGCCATTATAGAAAAAAGATTGTTCTATTCAATAGCGCTCTTCGTACTGATTTTTAACATCGACAGTTATAATCATTTAGCTTAACCTTCATTATTTAATCTGAACCTCAGTTGATTTTCCATTAGAACGCACGCATGAGATGGAAAAATCTAAAGGCTTTGGGCGTGACACGAATAAAGTACTTTCGGATGAAAGCCAGAGTATAAGGTTCTTGTAATACTGTAGAGGAAGAACATTAAAGCAAGATATCCGAAACAAGTAGCGCGTATTCAGGACGCATTCTTGGCCACGTATACCACGCAGATCCTATCTTGAAGATGGCGAATACGCAAACGTTTGGTTTCTCCCATTGACTCGTTGTTGTGCGACGACAAAGAGTCAAAGGGTTTCAAGTTATGCAGCCGGCGTCTCGCGTTATCCCATAATAAGGGAACAGGGGAGAGTCGGGAGACTTTCTGAAACTGTTCCCGCAGGAAATCAATATGGTAATGCGTCGCCTTAAGTAATGAGAGTCTTCCTAAGGAGGGACGCTCTTGCAAAGAGAGAAGGAGAGGTTCGAGAAGGACGAACGAACGGCCAGAGATCCCAGATGGAGTCCAACCAGGGGTGATTAATCTTGGACGCGAAGAGCTTACGCGTTGAAGCTTAGATGCTTGTAGACAGTACCAAGATCGCGGTCACTGGCGATCCACCGCAGCATTTTTACAAGAAACACCAGCAGCTTTTAGGATACAGAATGTAGGAAAGGGTTATGGACACTTCCTTGATAATCTTAAGACGATATTAAAGGTTGCTTTATATATAAAGATGCAGAGGATTTTGCATTTCGCAATTTGGTTCGTAATTTCGATCCGCTGTAGAAATCGTAGGTACGTTCTCTCTGCGTATGAATAATTTACTACGTTTAGGTAATTTAAAGTGATGATAAGTGCGGGAAAACGCGAATCTCAGCTGGGGCGCTCGAGTCATTCTCATGCAACGCTCGTCTCCGGCGAACCCTCGTAAGTCGATCCCAAGTTACGGGCGTAACGTTAGCCGAAACGATTCAGCCGGTTGACTCAACCGCAAACTTATCGTCCGAGTCCTAATTGAATTTGTCCTCTTGGACCGTGTCGCCGTGTTGCGGTAATGTTGGCAGTTCTAGATGGTAGTCTCCAAGGTATGCCAAGGGCTTCGCTTATTATAATGGGCACGAAATTTGCATAATGGATACATATGCACGCTCGGAGAGGTCTCTTCGACCTTACAGTCCTCTATCTTGGCTTTTCTCCCTCCTCTCTCCTCTCCGTCTGGCCGAAGCGAGAGAGTTAGAGTTCCACCAGTTCCGCGGAGCGCCTTAGTTGTTAGTTGTTACGTGTACGTGTCCTATGTAAAGTTATGTCCCATTGTGCAAGCCCGCTAAGATCCAGACTCCTACCACTGACAGAACTGTAACTCTTGCAAAAGAGTACTGATTAACTTGCGAAAGTCACGAATGAGTCCGCCCCCTGCAGCGAAAGACGCGCGGTGGCGCGAGCTTCGCTTGCTGTTCTTCTTCGCGAGTTACACGGACGCGACCGCCTGCGCCGTATTCTTTGCCGGGTGCTTTTTGCATCGCTTTGCATGTTCAGAGATGCAAAGTTTTAGTTCCCCGCCGTATCTGTCCCGGTATATACCCCTCGGGGAAAGGCCGTACTATCAATCTGCACACACGCCACGCCGAAGTACCACCACTTTGTCATTGTCACCGTCCCGCTACCAAGTTTTTCATTTCTGGTCGGTAATAATACCGTTCTTGACTCGACGTTTTAACCATGTACGGGTATCGTCCAATGTACGATCGATGCCCGACGCTCGCGATTAAGACGTCTGCGATGTTGACGCAATTTGGCACGCAAATGCGCCGATACGCTTCGCCCCTGGGACTCGCGGAGGATCTCCCAGCATCGAAGTTTATCTCAGCCTGGTAACGATCTCTTCCGCGTACGAAAGTTTTCGAGCCCCTCGTCCTCAAATTTCGCCGGCGAACATCAAACCGAGACACGCTGGATACGGTTGACCCATTTAAATGTACGTCAGCAGGCGCGACAGTTTCATCTCGAGACGGCGTTATCGACCCTCGACGACATCCCTCATGGTAAGAGAAGGCACCCTTGCATGTATCACCACGACTCAGACAAAGCTCTGCAATTAACTCTCCGAGCTCCATGCGCCCGCGGCGGTTAAGACGAACTATCGGCGGAGGGGCTGCCGGGTGGAACGGTTCCTGTATCAAGTCGCACGTTCCCTGTGAGTAATCGCTGTTATTCCTAGACGATTCCCTCAGTCCTTGCTACTATGCGACACGTTCACCCGGAGGGTCCTTCGTGAAATTGGTACTAATTCGTTTTTCCTGACACGGGGAGCGTTTCACCGCAAAAAACGCGCCCATTCAGGGGCTCTCCTTCCTGAGCAAAGGAATGAAGCGTCACTTGGAATAATGGCATTGTTTCCAATAGCTATCGACTTCTAATTCTTTATACGTATACTTTTGTTTAGCAAAATTATCACGGTGATGTTATTATACGATATTATATCAGCTACTATTGATATTATTACTTATTTTCTTTACATATTTACTTTACATATATATATGTATATGTACGATAGGAGAAAAAAGTAACTATAACAGCAGCACTCATTTTCTCAGATTAATTCGTATTATTCGATAATACTTTTAAAGGTCAAAGGAAATTACGCCGTTGTAAGATTTTCTCCTTCCGATATTGTGACCTTGACGATTGCTCGATTCAAGAAATATTATGGAACATGTAACGTTTGTTCCACGTTTACCGTTTTTCTCTTACGATGGATAAGAATAACGTGGCAGACTCTCACTTCACCTTGATCCGAGTGTCACGCTTTTTTCCCCGGCGCATCCTTTCCGAGTGTATACACGAGGAGCGCGTATAAGGTCGCGCTATGTGCGGCGAAATAGCGAGGCCCGTAAGAGAGTAAGAGAGCATCCGAGAGCAAGAAAGCCAACAGAGATACTCGCGGTCGAAGGACAGAGAGGCGGCGAGAGAGAAAGAGAGATAGGCCGTTGCTACTGGAGCTGAGGCCAGACTCTCCGTCGTTGGTGCTTTCTGACGCAACATAATGTGACGACCATTGTGCTGAAGTTAGCGGCGGTGGGTTATTCAGCAGCGGTATTTCCATGCAAAGCTTCCCGGATGAAGCTCAGACAGAGAAGAGTAGCCGCGGGTGCCGCAGACCTCTCTGTATCCTGATCGCCCCCTAACTGCACTTCGCCGTTGGCCCTTCCTACCGTCGTTTCCACGGCCCACTCCCCGCTCGCCCCCCCCCCGCCTCCTCCCACGATGTGTGCCCTGCGTAGCCTCCTGCCGTGGCCCTCTTCTCTTTACTCCTCCTTCGCCCACCGCCACGCTGGGCGATCCACATTCTACCTCATTGTGCGCCCGGCTTATCCATGCCCATCCGCGCGATTCACACATCCTGAAAACGAACGGCCGTGAAACGTTCGTCCCCGCACCTTATTCCGCCCTTTGAGCCGAACCATCGGCCTGCCGCGGTCGTGAAAAGAATTCCCGGGTTACCGGGGAACTGGGTATTGCCTTCCCAGCGTCGTCGCGGAGAAAGCTTTCTACGAAGGTCCTTTTTACTGGGACCCCGCCATACGACGATATGGACCTACGTAATGCCTGCTTCGTACTAGGCGCCGTTGATGTCCCGGCGCACGGAATATGAAAGCGGCCGTGCCGCTTTACGGTATGGTGTTATTGCTCGAGGTTTGAAATTCGCGGCTATCGCGGCCGCGGAATTATAAGTGATCGTGGAATTTAGGTCGGCAAGATCGAGTTCTTGGATCAATATGTGATTTGGTAGCTTTTTAACGTGGTACGTAATTTTGAGGGTAAAATGAGTTTGTGTTGGGGGAGTTAAAAATCATGTGCTTAAGACGTGTGCGACACTGGCTTTGCTGGATTTTCCGCTCAGGAGACAGATGGTCAGGCCAAAGTATAAACAGAGGCACAATGCAAGAGTACACAAAACATACCGATAGGTAACGCGTTGAAAGTAAAAAAAATAACTAAATAAAATAACTAACACAAAGAAAATTTGGAAAACAGGTTATTACTTATTGTAATATGCGCAAATCTCAACTATATGCTTGCTTAAAATGTTCTGATAAACTCCATTAAAATTATAATATTCATTTTTTAATTGCTAATAATTTTTGAGCCCTTGATAATGCCGGTCTCATGTACCAAATGAAAAGTTTGCTGTCAGTCTCAATGATCCACGTCGTCCAAACGAAAAGCCTGTTGTCAGTCGCCAGGGACTGACGTCGCTTGAACGGAAAGATCACTAGCAGTTTCCAGGGATAACGTGTGAATTGCTTTCACATAAGGCGTTATTACCGTTAAATGTGCGAGGGTAAAGATACGGTTCAATCACAAAATCGGTATTTGACTTAATCATAACAATTTTTTTTAGTAATCAATAAATACGTATGCCACTGATAAGAATTCGGATTTCAAGAGCATCACTATATGGAATAAATTTTAAACGCACGCTGTGAAATACGTTTCGCCTGGCTGCAGTATTTCCTCGTTTTATATTTCTCCCTTGAACGTTCTCCTTATTCAAAAGTCATTTTCCCCTCTCAAAGGAGGAAAATATGCACGGGCCGACTGGAGGAATTATGAAATAATTTAGGAACATGCTCAAATATGTTCACAGCTTGACTGGTTTGTAATTGAACTCGAGGCATGGAAATACATGCCCATTACCGCAGCTTTATTTCTCACCCAATGGGCGATGTAAACAGCAATTCCGAGTGAAATACGCGCCAGTTTCGTAGAGTCAAGACCGTTAATGCAAACCGCCAAACCGCCGAGACTCTCCTTTCGTACAGCTTAATCACTTAAGTTCCTGTCTTTATCAGCATTGTTTCGGCGAACAGTGTAAGTGACTAAAACTTAAATTCCTGGACTAGTAAACCGTAAGAGAGGATCCATCAAGGAAATAAATGCCTTCCACGTCGTAAAAGAATCTTGAGTTATCCGACCGCCGAGCTATACGTAAGCTCCGAGTGATCGTTCCTCTTTACTCGAACACATATTTTCCAATAACTTACGAGCCACGTTCCTACTTGTCAATCGAGCTTCCTACTCGCGGCATTTCCTTCCCCCGCTTCCCTCTCACTTATACTCCCAGTCTTTATGAAACCTCGAGTATCTCTACGTTGACAATATTAATCAAGCGTATCGGATAAATGAAAATTCTGTAGGAACGATATTTCTGACCGCGCACCATGGAATATAGCCGAAGCAACGTACCGTCCTTACGCGGCCACTGGCTCGGGGCAAAATGGCGCAGAAATTTCGTTTCCGGTCGCAGCGTGAACAAACGGCGCGACCGATAAATAATAAAAGCCCGGAGACTTCGGGAACGATTTTTCACGTATCTTCGCCCGTATCCTGAGGGCGGAGTCGAGAGGAGGAAAAAGTGGAATAGGATTTTCCTTGGGGATACTCCAATATCGTGGGTGGAGTACGTATATCCATAGCGCGCCCCTTTCAGCTCTCGAATTTTATTAACGTATCGGCCGAGGGTGGTACGGACGTTGCACCAGGGCCGAAAGAGGGCGAGGGGGAGGGGCTGAAGGGACACGGAGTGTGCGGGTCGCGGGGCGGAAAGGGAGTTGGAAGCCTCGCGCCGCATAATGTATAACATCATCTTTTACGATATCTCTTTCTAGGGTGCACGGGGGTATAGGTAATGCACGGTATTGTATTTTGCGATTGCATTTTCAGAGACGTCCGCCTGCGCTTTGAATATAAAGTGGCTCGACCCGCGCCTGTTTCACGTGCGGCGTACCGTTGCCGCCGGCGGTCGCACCAAAGAGGTACCGTACTCCTGCCAGCTGTGCCAGCCCGGTAACCGACCGTTATTATCGTACCTCGGAGTCACTGGGTGCTTTTAGCGAGTGCCACGATCAGAAGGCACTTTTGCCCACCGATGCTCCCCAGGCCGCGCCATTTCACGATCTTTTTCCCACGATTTACGAGTAATAAACCTAAAGTGTCGAGCCTTTTTCCAACCGACGAGGATCATTTTCTCTACATCTTCGCTAGCGATACACGCTCACCTCCCCCCGTGTACCTATACGCTTCGTCGAAATTGACGTTCTCCCATGTGCGATGTGCCATGGTTTACTCCAAGGTCGTAAGTTTAACGAATTAGCCGAAACGGGGAAAAGATGGAAAGTTTGGTCGGAACGTGGCACAAAGAGTCCAATAATATCCCCGGAGTCGCCCGATAGATAACGTACGTACGTGCGGTTATACCGCAAATCCTCTCGTTCAGCCGTCGAGGAACAAGAAGTGGAATCGTTTCCCAGATTTCGACTCCCGCGTTGGGGATGGAATAGTAAGAGTAGAATAGAAGTAGAAAGAACGAAGCGGGGCTGGGAAGCTCAAGGGGCGCGGTGAGCGCCGGTTGGCGGTGGGGAGGGGGTGGTGCACTTCCGTGATAAATTAATCGTCGATTTCCGACGATTACAATTTGGTATGCTTCCAAATCGCTCGCACCCTTTTTGCGGCGGTGAATTTTAGCCGTGTGCATTTTTCATCTGGCACGGTGCGGCCCTCAAAAAGAGGATATCCATCTTCCCTAGAGGTTGCTGGCCCTCCGCTACCCGGCATAACCCACCGGCACGGCCATCCTTCTTCGCCGCATCCCATCCTCTGTCTTCCTCTCACTCTCCTTTTCACCCTCCTTCGCCCTTATGCCACCGTGCCTAGCTCCCGCCGAGCGAGACTGGCTCGCTTCCAAAAATATTATAAAATTCCCAATTACGTGGCATAGATTGGCGAGGTAAATTGCCCCTGGAGCGCGGTGGGCGGCGAGAGACGGTTGTTGCCTCCGTTGCACCGCCGGTCCCCTTCCGCTTCACTCGGCTTCGCTCCGCTTTGCCCGACGACCGAATCGAGCGGAGAACCAGATCCTCCACTCCTCCCCAATCGGTAATCCATTACCGTGACGCGATTGGGTAATTGCAGGTGAGGGGCCTATCTAGAGACGTGCCCTCCAACCTCCGTCCCCTTCTCACCGTGGCAACCTCGCCCATCGACCGGAGTTCCCGACCCTTTCCCTCTCGGTCGATACTCCCTCTAATTAAACACCGGGGGCACAATGACAAACCTACCTTGTAACCGGGCTTCGCCACCGACGCTGACGTTGGATGCCGGTGGTGCCGGTCCGGAGAGTGTCCAGGCCAGAGATCCGGTAATTCGGTTAATCTAAGGCGGTTGTTGCGAAACGCGACTTTGGATAAATCACTCGTGGTCCGAGCTGCCACCGGTAACTCCCTAGGATTCTGTTCTTGGTGCCGGGAGGACAGGCTAAAGCGTTCAAATACCGGAACACCGTCGCACGTTCGCCTGACGCATCGTTAACCGCGTTACAGACCGTACGAGTGTGCTCTTAACGTTCCTCACCGCGTTTACTTCCGCGCGTGCTACACCCACCGGATATTTCCGTCGACCGACTCCCGGTGTCTCGACCCTGTCCGATCACCGGATAATTGACACCTCGTACCGCCCAGGATACGTCTTTATTCCCTCTCACGGCCGGACGAAAGGACCGCGGAGCGTGCATTTGCATATTCCCACCCCACCACCTGGCATTATCCATCCGCGGTCGCGCCATTTCGCGGGCCAAGGCACCGAAATTGGGCGAGATCGTTATTCAGGAGTCGGGCTGACGGGTATAAAGCGAGAAGCGGAGCGAACAACCTATCCGGTGGTCAGGTTCTCTCCCGGCCTGTCACTGTTGGGCCATTAATGGATACGTACACGTCGCCGGTATCGAGTCTTACAATTAAGCGTCGTCCATTCATCGTTTCCGCGCCGGTGTTGCGCGACACTGCCATCCGTGGTTAACGATCGGACAGGGAGGGGGACATACTTTTTGGTCCGGTTCCGACGCTGCACTTCCGCAACTCGGTGGTCGATAATGGGTCGCGTAAAAAACCGGTAACTTTGCGTAACGACCTGGCCACCGTCCTTCATTGTTCCGATATTAACGCAGAACCTGACCCCGGAGTCTCGTAAAGAACTGGCTGTTATAAAGTATGTATTTACGGCACTTCCATGAATCTCAGTAACAGCAACGTTGTCCTCGCGAAGGACAACACTGGGCAGGCTTATCCGTCCTCTATTTATCCCGCCGCGACTGCGCACCCTCCTACCCTCCTCCCTCGACGCTTCTACGGCTAACTCGATAACGGTGTCTCGCTTATAAAGAATTAAAGTGTTCCGCACACGTGTCTAGCGGTTGGACGCCTCTTCATCTTTCCAATCCCCGGGTACACAGCGAGCACCTGAGCGCCTTCCTCGGAGATCCCTCCACGCACTTTGAGCGACGGCCGAGGGCTCGTCGATCGGCTGAAGTTGAGCGTACCGAAAATAAAAAAGCTGGCGTACACGGTTGAATTACCAGCGGCAACTCCGCCGTGTCAAGATCGCTGTAAGAAAACACTACTCGCTCGATGGGGGCCAACGAAGTAAGAAAACTCGAGTAAGTTAACAATGGATACTTCCGAACTTTGGAAGCGCACTCGTGGAGGGAATTGTATTTCATGGCTGCACGCTGAGTCTGGACTTCGTTGAGATTACGTCCTTCTCTCTCTCTCTCTCTCTCTCTCTCTCTCTCTCTCTCTCTCTCTCTCTCTCTCTCTCTTCTCGATGTCCGTGCGCTTATCGAAACAAGACGATAATGATAGAGTCGAGATTTCCCGGCGATGCAGCGCATACCCCCTGGCCGCCCTCGGATACTCTCGGTTTGATCTACGGTTTTGACCAGAGGCAGGAAAATTCATCGCTGCGCGAACGTCAGGGGCCGGATAAACTTTTCCAGTTTCATATTTATACGTGTTCTTTCTTCACTCAGCGCCTCAGGATCCCAAGACACCGGCCACGCGTTCCTCGAAGCACGAGGAGTGTAATCGAGAAGTTTAGCTATAGATTCACCGGCGATTTCTACAAACTCCCGAATTGATTTACGATCGGGACCTTGTAAATCACTCGAATCGTCGAGAACTGGTGTTTCTCATAAGCCGAGCGTGCCGCGTGTAGGTTTCCACGTGTCTCCGGTCCTCGAAGCAGGCCATCGGCTCGTTAATATCGGGAGAGAGGAAGTGGCCCGCGCTCTCGATCGAAAGCGTGGGCGGGCATTAATCGAAGATAAACAATGCCCAATCACTCAGAAAACGTCACGTAAGGGGCCGTCCTTGGCGAGCACGCGATCTCCTCACGTAACTTTCAACGATTACCCCCCTCCGCGCAATCGGCCCTCTCGACGCCCAGCGTGGCGTTGGGGCTAGCATGTTTACGACGGACAAAAAGTCGCTGGCGCCGAGGGACACCCCGTCCTTAGAAGGCGCGGCTCGCACCTGGTGCATTCGCGCGATATATCCGGCAAAACATAACCTTCAAAGTTCCCGGCGGGCCGACGCCGCTCCCAAAGTTACGCCGTTCGGAGACTCGTAAACACGTAGGACGCACCTGGGACCCCGATGTCTTTACCGATAATGTGACGCCTATATACGCGGGAACGTAACTCAGAACTCTAAATATTTAACGCGACTGCCGGCTCCTGTCCCTGCCGACGGGTGCGCCCGCTCGCACGTACGTTTTCCGGATCACCGGCGCGGATAGCCGAGTCGTGAACCGCCGATCCTTCCGCCCGATGGTCAATGAAATTAATTTTAAATTCCTGGGAATTTTTGCCCGGCGTCTTCTACCCCGTAGAATCGATTTTGGCCTCGTTACTAGATGACTCTCCGGGGGGGCGAACTAGGGATCTTCTCTCTCTGGACATATCATCTCGGTCCTGTTTTGAGAAAAAGTTTTCACGATTATCGGTATCTCATGGGACTTTTAAGCTCTGACTTCTGTTCTCCTGAGAAAAGATGCGGTATAAGAGGCGATATGTACTTAATAGCATTTCGTTTAACCGTAATCATTCAAGGGTGACGACAAGTGTCCTTTGGAATCTTTCTCACTAACGGAGAGTCTAATATTCTCATCGCTTTTATTAAAAAGTCCTTCAAGCTAGTCCTTCCACGACGCTGTAATCTTAAACTATTCGTCATGCGTGGACACGGATGGACATTCGCCAGGGTTTCGTTTCCCATATTCCTACTCTTTCTTAACCTCTCCAACGCGAAAGCAGCCTTGTTCAGCCTTCACTAGACACTTGCCCACGTACGTCGGAGATATCCAGCTACTCCTCATCCTGTACCAGCGAATAATTCCCGGCCACGGGAAAATTTTTTGAAAACCGCGGCACTCCAATTTTCTTCCAGGAAGACCTCGTGCTCGCAGTCGCGGCCTCGTGGAAATTCTCGACTTTCCTCCTCGCGAGCGGAGAAGAGGCGTGACCGCGTCCGATACACGTCGCGGCCCTCGCGCTAATCGTTATTTTGCGTGGACAGTACGGGTGATCGATGCGGGGAACGGCTCGAGAAGGGCGCGCGGCGGGCGGTATAAGGGCGGCGCTGGGAGCGTGAGGGGGGTAAAATCAATGATGGCCTCTTGAAAATTTCACCGGTCAAAACGGCAGAAATAGTCGGCGGCGGCCCTCCTGCGCATTCGAGAAAGAGCACCGCTGTCCCTTGGGCGCGCTCGGGAACTTATAAGTATCCATAATGTATCGGCGCCGTGCCGAGTCTGAGCCAATTTCTGCATACGCGTCCTCCGCACATTCGGTAGCACGTCCGACCGGATGCGCCGTTGAGCGGAGGGCAGATAGATTTCAAATATGCAGAGATTGTTCTTCGAAATGGAGTGCAGCTGCGACCCCGCGTGTCGTGAATCCGGGTAAAAAATTGAAGAGAACGGGCTGGGAGGTATTCAAGGGTGTATTCCGTTCCATGCATTTTTCGGCATCACGATGAGAGCCACGACGCTCGCTAACGTTCGCTCCCCTGAGGCCGGGGGGTATAAGAAAATTCGATTTCTCCGTAATCCGTTTGCGAGAAACATTCCCGGCTTATCGCGATCCGTCGGGTAGCATCAACGTCGGAGTAATTCTAATACCGTTTGCAGGCATTTCACGTTTGGAGATCCTTTCGAAATATCTATCACATTTCCCTCTGAGTTTTGACTTCTTTGCGCGATTCTCCGAATCGCAGCGTGACGTACATTTGCTATATCCCTGCCCGCGATTTTGCATGCAGAGATCTTTTGTCGGCGCGGGGAGAACGCCAAGAAAAGCGCGTTTGAGAAACACAATAGACGTAGCGTTTACACGTTACTTCGGATAAGAGAGGTATCTACGTATATAGACAAATAAATGCAAAACCATGCGGGCTATGTTTAAAAAGCGTGCTGTTTGAGTATTACTCTCCAGAATACGTATGGGTATAAAGATAAACGACTTAACGTGAAAGAAGTACAATGATATCCGCCGCTATTCCCGCGGCAATCATTCGAATCTGTCTCTACGAGCGATCATTCGCTCAAAAATAGATTAACACTAAACCTACTAATCGCTGTCTAGATATATATTTCTATATACCACATATATGGCTAAAGAGAAAGCGGATTAAGAAGAGGTGTTAATAGGTCGATAGAACAATTCACCCTTTGCTGTTTTTACTTCATGGAAAATTTAAAAGGATGTTCTTTTACGAAGTACAGCGATCTTTCCAAGACACGACTGACCGCTCATTTTGACCGCTCTGGTAGGTTTAGTGTTAACGAGCCAACCGACGACTCGATTTCAGTCGTAAGGCCTCCTGGCAAGTTGCGTTGTTAACCAGTGGGCTCGATACAGAGCGGGTCCAAAGCGCCGTGTCATAAACCGACATTAGGCTCAAAAGATATCCCTGCACCGCCCTCTCGACATGGTCGAACGTTCGGCAAAATTGCAGGCGGGGTATGCGGCATTACGATCTCGCTGGCGCGATTGCCGTTGCGTACCTTTCCACGGTTCATTTCCTTGCAAATCAGGTTGGAGCGCCGTAGAATCGCACGGCCCTGTGGCGGTACAGAAATAGTGTACGGTAGCGAGCAGTACGGGTACGAGCGTTCGCTTTTCAACGGAAATTATCGGACCATAGTGAATGTAATCCGTGTAACTGTCCCCGAGAGGATGAGAATGGAATCGAGCACTTATCGGGGTCCGTTCCAACTCCCCCCCTGGCGGTGAGGAGGAGTGTGCGAGTGCAGTCCTGCGGCCGCCATCAGATCCTGCACGTACGTACACGTACTAGAGCGACGAGAGGAAAATAGCGGTGGAAGGGTCAAGCAATGACGATCGCCAGGGGTGCTCCCGCCGCACTTTTCCGACTCATTTTCTTCGCCGATATCTCTCGTCTCCGGTCGCGCTCGTAAACGTGAACGGCCCTTAGGCGTCGGCGAGTCCACCGTTACCGCGGGTATAACGGGAAAGAGGAGAGCGTCGATGAGGGGGAGTGAGAGCGAGAGAAAGGAAGAAAAATGGAGGAAGGAAGGCAATGAGGGGGGTGGGTGGATAAACGCTAGCTCCGATAGTTGACGTTTTATGGTAGGCCCTAACGCTGCCCGCTATGACGAATAACGCGACTTGATGAAAGACAAAGTTTATGCTCCCTCGTTTGTTGTAAGTGCACTTTGAAATCGAATGCTCTAGAGTATTATTGAATTTTGTAGCTTTTGCAGGATTGTTTTTTTATCTACTTTTTTGATAAAACGCGGTGTGTACTTTCAACGAAAGTAGGGGAGATCGTGATTATTTTTCTGGATACGCTGTGATATTTCCTACGAATTTGCGAGGCAAAGATCGTTGACGTATCCGCCGTTGCCGGCGGTATGACAGAGGAGAGAGGCGCGACTGAGAGATGGAAAGAAAGAGAGGAATCGTGGGATGAGAGAGGAAAAATGCGACCCCAACGACGCTATCGCGAACCAGTCGTTGACGTTTTACGACTGGTCCTAATGCTGTCCGATATGACGAATAACGCGATTTGATGGAAGGTTAAATTCGTGCGCCCTCATACGTCGCGATTGCGCTTCAAAATCGAATGTCCTCACTCACTATCGGACTTTCACTCCCGGATTCTGATTCGCGTCCGTTTTCTGCTAAAACCGCTGTTTTCTTTTTGACAAAAATAAGCGGATACAAGAGAACCCGTAATCATTGCCTTACTAGTATTTTATCGAACGCTTCGATTGAAACATGTTGTATAATCGTATGTGAAAAATGACGAATGCTAGCTGGAACAGTTTGGCATTTTTTTTTTTAATCCCTGCGTTTCCGGATTTGAAGAGTATAGTATTACTTTTTTTTTAATCCCTGCGTTTCCGGATTTGAATCGTAATTCGTAGGAAAAGCTCGACTGATCGAGGCAACTTTTAAAAAATGTAAATCAAAGTTATTACGAAGACCGTACATCGACAATTGGCGTGCGAGAGATTAATCGCACGATAAAAGCGACTCGCATTCAACGAATTCACCGAGTACCGGCGTTCGCCATGTGTATTTTACCATAGACTCTCGACGGCTCGTGACCGAATATATTTACGCACGGGATCCCCGAAAGTGTTTTGCATCGTAGCGGGTCCGCGATGTTCTCGAAATATAAAATAGGTCGCCAGAAGGGTCTCGTTCTTTGTTGTATGCGGCTGCAACATCGCGACAGTTTCCACTTTTAGGGGACAAAGAAAGTGCATTCTTAATGAGATCCTTTACCGAAAAACCAGGCCGATTGAATTATTCATTAAAACACCTCGCTTCTGTAAATGGGCTATAATGGCGACACGACTTTTCACTCGCTTTAATTGCACGCGATTGCGTCCCAACTCGATTGCACTTTTAAAATGTTGATTTTTGGGCAATAATCTCCAACCTGGCCGGGGTTATTCCTGGATGCGCGTTCCTTCTGCCCGATGGGAGACCGACGAGTCCTCCCTGTGCACAAATTAGTACTTCGGCGCACGGTAGCTGTACGAGCAGCCGTAAAGATCCACTTTGATGGGGAGGTTGCACGTTTCGGCGCACGAAAGCGCGGATCCAACGTACGGTGCCCGGGTTACAAGCCGCTGCAAAGCGGCTAAGCCTCTATCTCGCGGGCGCAGACGAAATATAAATATTTTATGGCCCGCCGTAAAGATAGTCCATAGCCCGGGGCCGGCAGAAAATCATGTTAACAATGTATGCGCGGAAACGGCGCTTTATAAAATTTCCTGGACCGCGTTCCCGGGAATTATGCACCGTTAAAGCCGACCGCTTGCCGCTTTACCCGGTGTCATGAATGGGGCAATTTACCCCTTCGAGTTAGACGTTCTTATTCGGCCTGGAATAGGGCCCGACGTGGTGCAGAATGATTTTCATACCGAGAACGAGACGGAAAAATAAACTTTAGACATCATTAACCGTTTGAGTCCTAATGGACGCGTTTGTGCTCTTTCTCGAGTTGTATCAACGACGGTGACTTCTACTTACAACAATTGCTTTGTATTTCGTTTGTATCTATCACAATTTTTTTTTATACATTGTATTTTATTTAAGAGAGTTATTGTTGTTTTTATTATGCGTTCGAAGTACAAATATGAGCATTATATTCCGTATTTTTAGCATATATAGAAGAAAATTGTCTAACACTGAAACGGTTATACGAATGTGCTCAATAATATATGTCATCGTAGTTAAAAGGTTGTTCATGTTTTAGTAGTGTTCTAGCTCGCGTTATCAACACTTTGATAGAGTCTCTAATATGTTAGGTGTTCAACTTTACTTCCGCCGTTTTTTCCCTAAATTCGAGGTTTTATCGAAACAACTCGTTGTACATTTTTGATTCAAAGTATTGTCCATCATTGTCCGATACTTTCTCTCATCTTTCGGGCAGCGTGCGAATCCCGCATTGAGAAACCGCTACTTACCGCTAAAAGCATATATAGGAAAACAGCGGAAGCAAAGTTGCACACCTAATATATTCCGTTTATATTAGTGTTGTAAGACTAAGTATTTGAAATGGCTTTCCACTCCCCAAATTTAAAATAAAAATACATGACAAATTCAGAGTAGTCGTCCGGGACTTGAGGGATATTTCTAAGAAGCCTTAAGCTCTTTAGAAACCGAAAAGATCCAAAGGCTACGTTTGCTTACCGCGAGCAGGGGATACGAGTGCCTCAAACGGGCATGTAAATAATGTAACGCGCTTATTCTGGTATACGTCGTTAACGATTTCAATGCGGCACTGCGAGCGGTTATAGACAGCCCGCGTAATATTCTTGGCATACCGACACATGCTTGTCCGCCAAAGTTGGATGGCTGTGTACACACACATCGCACCTACCACCACTACCCTCTGTATTGTCCGTCCAGGATTAGACCGGCGCTACCACTCCTGCGTTGTTCGCCATTTTCATACGGCCCCAGCCATAAACTCCCGTGATTATCGCGACAGGCTTTGAACGTTTGCCCGGCGAGACGGGGCCGTAAAACGTTCGAAACGATTCGTAACGGTCGCAGAACGGTGTGGCAAGAAGCTGGCGAAAAATAATCTCCCCGATCGATCGGTGCGGGGTGCGGCCCACGTGCTGCCCTCTGTGGAAAGCGGAAGGTAATAGAGCAGGAAGGGGTGCTCAGCTGGACGTCGATTGGGGTGGCCTTGAGCCGACACCGGATATCCTGTGCGATGTCATCGTCCGTCGACAAAGACGTTGACCCCACGAATCAGTTCATTTTGCCGCTGGTTTCTTCGTTAGGTACTCTCGTTCTTTCTTTAATCTTTCCCGTCATTTTATTTGTTATTAGAGGACAATCGTAGTGCCACGATAGGAAATGATGGTATCCTAAAGGACTTTCAATCCTTCACGGCCGGTAAGACCGACGGGGGAGTTCTTCCTGCAAGTTTCAGGAAGTAATTCATGGGAGTTACATTGGTTCCCTGTGGTGTGTTCTGATATATGCTCAACGTATTTTTTCAACCTTCGACTATTTTTCACCAAGCGGAAGGTTGTATTTTTTCCCTTTTTAACGGAGTACAAATTTCAATGGCGCTGCTGGAAAGCATGTAAAGGACTATACTAGATCGTGTGCCCGTATCGTTTATTCGGAATTCTAGGCTTTAAAAGAGGAACCAGAGATTGATAAGCACTGCACGATAAGCGGTTCCCGGCTTTTCTGCAGGGTGGCGCCACGCGGTGAAAGCTCGTGGGGTCCATCGCAAGTTTGGAAGCACTCGCCTACGTCAGAGATGCTGCCGCCTGTCGGGCGGCCGAACGCGGCTCTCTCCGTGCAAACGCCGGTTAACAATGACCAATATTTCCGGTCACGTGACGGATGTTACCCTCGGTCGGGTGAACTACCCTCTCGCGTTTTGGGAAAGGTGTGAATGAACTCGTTCACCGACGCCGAGTGGAACGTACAGTTTATTGATTTCAACTCAGGTAGCGCGAAGCTTGACGTATTCGCAGGACTGCGACGATAAATCACGTTTATTGTTCCCGGCGTAATAAATTATCATATATTCATAAAGGCAAGAGTGTTTTCCCGGCGCGGCCTTTTGCTGGTATCGCGTGAAACAATATTGGCCCTGCAAGACCGCTGCGTCTGGTGCTTTTTCGATAATTACTCATCCTTAACGCGCGGCCCGATAAATAAAGGCGTATTCCTTAAAGCGCGAAGGGGCAAGATTTATTAACTTTCGACCTTCTTCCAGCCTTACGTCAGCTTGGGGTGTCGCGAGATTTTTCTCCCGCCTTTATCAGCGAACACTTTGCAATTATAAAAAGCCCCGTCCCTTTTTACCCCCTTTATTTCGTTTTGCTGTTTCGTTTTTGTCTTTGACGGAGAAGAACGGGAACAGACCGGGGGAGCGAAGAATCGAAAAGCGTTCAAGGCAGGATAACGCGGACGGGGGGCGGGGGTGGAAGAATTAAAGAGGAAAGGGCTGTTGAACTTCTACCCCTACTTCTTCTTCGTTATCTGTTTTGGCCGGACGCGCAGGCTTTTTAATTACGCGGCTAACTAATGAGTAAAATTCCTTTCTCTCGGGCTGGGAGTCACAAGGATGCAAGGTGGTGCTGGGGCGATTAATTCGGCATACCAAGGATATAGCGGCGCCGGGCGAAGAACACGGAGTAATTTGTCTTCTTAATTCACCGTTGCCATCGCAGATACAAAACTCGGGGTGAAATAATCTGCCACGGAGAATGTACGAAATCCCCGCAATTCTTCTCGCGATCGCGGCACTGATTATTGGATATTTTTTGATCTTAAAAATTTCGAGTCACATCAAAGTTTTCCTCTTGATTTGAGAAGAAGATTTCATTACGTATATACCCTGTGTATTCTCATACGTTGCTAATTATCGTCTAAAGTGGTAAGTCATCTTAATGTGACAACGTGGTAATACTTTAAAATGGCAATTCCCTTCAGTGACGGAGAATTAAAGACCACAGAAACAAATTAAGCTGACAATGGAGTATACTTCATGCTCATATTATGAAGATACCATGAATAGGCGCGAATACTAATGTTTCTTCGATATCAGGAGCTGAATGGGTACAAATAACCGTCCCTTACCTCATCCCCTTGCCAGTGACTCCTGCAACGCTTCGCTGGCGCGCCTCTGAGTAATTGCGATTTAACCGGACGCGGGTCGGGAGAAGACAACCGCAGACCGACGACGGCATTAAGTGCAGGAAAGAGTGAAATCGCAATTAATTACGTCCAGGTTCGCCCCTTTTCGTCGTCGCCAATGTCCATCGAGGGGGCGGCCAGGGAGAGGCTGATAGGCGAGAGAGAGGACAAGGCGGAGAGTCCAATAGCTTAAATGCGCTTATGTGCTCAGTGAATACGCTTCAAAGACCAGCGGGATCTTCGATCGGTTCCCTCGCGTGATTCATGTATTTTTAGAGCAACGTCAAAGTCCCCTTGCGCTCATGGTAATTTTCTTAATTGCGCTTTCGCGAGCGGTATTGTTTCAACCTTCGCACAATACCAAGCGTATTTTGTGTTATCGGTCCCACGATCGATGCGCTGTTACGCTTAGCATACCCAGATTATTAACTGGAACAGCAACATCTATAAACGATCTCCTTAACGTGAATTTGCGGTCGCGTAACGGGAATATTCGCTGGAAATATCACCGCATTGTACGCGGATAAATCAAATCGAATATTTATATACTTCTATTTGGAATAAAATTTTCTCGTATGCTCATCAAATACATGCATGATAAAAATAGTACAAACCTTGCTTTCTGTAAATTGGGAATTTTGCATTTTGCAGGTGTATATTTATGATTTTACAATTATTTTTCAGAATCATTTTGTTAATATTTGGTTTTCTCTATTTTTCTCTTGCTTTGCGGAGATTTGTGACGAGTTATCAGAAATCGGTACCATTGGTTCGACGGTAATTATAATATAATGTCGATGATATTGAAAAGATCTGTATAACCGTTATGGTCTTATTGCAATAGAAGGTTAAAGGCCCAGTAGCACGAACGGACAACGATAAAAATCGTAGATGCGGTTCCTTGCGCAGGGCCTTCAAAACATTGAGCGGGACCAACTTCAATTCCATCTCAATCCGCTTACCGCCCTACGCCAAGCCGGTTCCATTCGTGCTCCAGAAGTAAAAGGGGATAAAGTATTGCTGGACGGGTAAGGCTAGGAGGATTGTACAATTGCTAGGCCTGCCGATGAAAGTTCGTTTCGTTCTATTGACCAGCAAATGCAATTTTCAACCGTACACTGACCAGCAGGAGATTATTAGATCAGTCATCCTCATTTAACGGAGAAAATCAATTCAAAGATTTTGCGATCAAATCGATTCTGCTTTTAAAAATAGACTTGGAAATACGCACTTGGAATACTTCTTCCATGGCCGACCATAATCGTCCGTTTCTACTTTTGATGCACCCTGCTGCAATTGGATGGTATTATACAATTATTATACGCTCGTGGATTATATTTATTCTTCCATTTGTATTTCAAATAGGTACATGTGTGTTAGCTTCTCTCGAAATGCGAATTATTTTGACGTTATGCTCGAATTTCAAGACACACGACCTAGAGAGCGAGGAAGATTTCCCAAGTAATCCCACGTGCCCGGAAGAAGTCACGTTTTCCCTTACCAAGTACGATCTATATAGAACACTATCGTGCCACGTGTACGTCGATATACCGAAAGTTTGTTCCGCTGAATATACCTTCAAGCACAGTATAGTAATGTGTAGAATGTACCCTTGAATAACGTGCAAAATATTCCTACACGAGCGTGATAAGGAAGCAGACATTTAAGATTTTGTGCTACTTAAATATACTCAGCTTTTGAGGATAGTATTTACAATAATATTTTAATATCAATAGATATAATTCGACTGTTATTGCGAGTGGAATTTGAGTACAGGTATGTTGTATTCCGCCAGTGTTGTATTTCAATAAACGTGCACGTCGTAGAGAATTCTGGATATCTTAGCAGAGCTGGCTGTATTCCTACGAGACAAAATCTAAACCTGATGTATTTTTCCCTTTCCCGTGTCGTTTCATGCTCAGCAAGCTCTATCTGCGGTATGTGATATCGTGATTTACGTTACACACTCCACTGGTGAAGAAAGTTCTAGGTTTCGCCCTCTTTGTATGTTTCCTGTATGCGGCTGCCTTTGATGCGAGGCGCGCTTGATCAAATCTACCAGAAACATCTTTCTTCTACTCTCCGATGCGGACGCAGTAATATTTCGGGTTTATCAAGAGCTTCGACTGCGATTTCGCGTCTTCCAAAGTTAAAAGGAACCGTTCAAAAATCGTGGCATAAACAAGATATCGAAGAGCGTACTTTTGCATTTTCCAAAAGATTTGCCGTCGGTTTAATGGTACGATACCTTTACCAGTGCCGAATGGGAGAAAAAAAGTTGTATCGTAAAGATTACGACGACACGGATATCGTAATGCCTTGGAAATAGGGTATGTTCGAAAACACGCATGAACGTTAGTTAGAATTAACAGTTACACGCGTTTCAAGCAATCGATTGACTCTACGACCGTGTGGATTTTGGGATAGTGGAAATTCCTCGCTCGTACACGCGTCACGATGCCGCTACGTCAGCGATAAATGTCAGTGGCAGTAGACTGCACGATTGTACAGGCGGTCCTAAAACCGTTATTGACAGTGTCAGTATTGGTCCTCGTGAATATCTACGCGACGTCTGTCCACTTGCTCGTTGCTCTGGTTATGTTCAGCTACATTGCAAGCAATCCTACATCCACGCCAACTTCGATAACAAGGTTGGGACAGGATGTTTAATTAGGCTATGTTTCGAGAGATGATGATTTTAGTAAAATCCGTCGGGCGGCGGAAACGTTTCGTACACATCTTACGAACTCAATTCCGAAGATCTAAAACGAGATTTGCAAGCCCTTTGTTTGACGTTTATCCGTAGATAATTTCACGACAATTAATGCTAAGTTACATCCAAGGGGTCGTGTTTGTTTTGACTGATGGCGACGTTGCGCGTTGCTGCATTAACTAATATATATGTTTGAAAGCTAGTGTGCTTCCTTAAAATGAGCTAAGATATTTCAATGATAACTAAAAAGTAATAAAGTATTAATTGAATACATGTGTTTCTGTAAGAGCACTGTATTTTCTATAGATTTTAATTTTCCATCCTATAATATAATTTTCTGAACACGAGAATGCGATCGAGTTTTAAAAGATGATGCATACAAAGGGCGACGCGAGAAATATTAACACAACGAATGAACACTCGATAATTTTTTTTTGATACATCATTGTTTGTTGCAATCGTTTCTCTAATGCCTTGATCAATCTCCAACGTCATTCACAATCCACTTTTTCCTTTCGTTGCCTCATTCTTTTTCCCTCTACTTTCTAAACCGTACCACGCACGTTTTCTTTCTCTCTCCCTCACCCTTTCCTTCTGCCTTTTCCTCCCTTCCTCTATCCCTTCTCCGTCTCTCCTTCTCTCTTTCCCACTCTCTCCCCCGTCCCCTCTCCCTCAGCCTCTCTCCCTCCAGTAACGCTCTTGCCCGATATCCCGTTTTTCCTCCCTCTTCTTCCCTCTCCGCTTTTCTCTCCCTTTCTCCCGCTCTCCATCTCTCCTCCCGTCTCTCTCCACAGCTTTGCTCGCCACCCTACGTTTCCATAGCGATAGGTAAATGGAATCCGTGGTGAAGCCGTTGCCATGGCAATTCGCTCCACAGCCTCACCTTGGCTCACCTTACCTCACCTCGTCATCCTGCTTTCGTCTCTCATCTTGCTTACTCCTTCGACCTGATCAAAACGGGACCGAAGACTCGTAGGCATCGTCTACGCGGTACTGCGTGCCACCAGCTCGTGTCTCCTTCGTTCTCTTCCTTCTCGTTGTCGCCCATTGTGATCCTCCTCTTGCTTCGCCAATCCCCCCCCCCCCTCCAAGGGTACAATCTCCGTCCCGCCATCCTCCTTCTTCTCTTCTTCTTCCAGACAGTTGGACGCCTTTCTAACGACGCGGCGTACTCACCCGGAAAAAACAACGGTGGAACTTTATTCCGCCGCCACGACGAACGCCGTCTCCTTTCTCCGCGGGGGTAGGGAGATAAACAACGCCGATGTAAACGTGCGCGTCGCTCCTTTCCACTTCTGCCTCACGTCGAACCTATTACGGTCCCGCCTCATGAAAGAGACATGAAGCGACCGCCAGAGCGCCGGGTGGTATGGAACGGCGTGTCACGTGTGTTGACACGAATACGCTCAGCATGGCCCGGCGAATCGTGCTTTAACGATTCGTTAGATTTAACAAGTTCTTCGCAAACCATATCGTCGGTTATATTTCGACCAATGACGGGATGTGTAGTTGCGCGTTTACAAAGGGCACCGCCGACACGGCCTATATCGACCAGCACGTTACTTTAATCACTTCGATTTGCCTAGCGGTATAATTTGGCGGTGCCTAGATGGAATAATATTAATGCCGCGCAGCGGCGACGACGTAAAAAACGTTCCTTTTCCATTGGCGCGCTTCCATAATGGCGCTCGCTCATTATGTCTCGCTATGGCCTGCATCGGTAATCAGCATCAAAGCGAGCGTGTCCGCTAATTCGTGGGGCGCAAAGTGAACTTTCGAAACGTACCTTTAGCAATGTCGATTCGAGTAAGGTTACTCTCAGGCTTCTAAGGAAATCTCGCTCGACGGCGGCCATTTTAAAGTTCACGGCTTTGAGCCCCCCTCGAGCAGAAAGTTCGTTTTCGAGACAAGACACGGTAATGGCAATGTTTTTCTCTCGGGCGGTAATTAACCGTGCTTTTAACAAGGGTGATCGCTAGTCCGGAAGTAATAATACGGGAAGTTAGCACTTGCAACAGCTGTTTATGCACCGAACGACGTCGCAGGACGGGAATCGAGCTCTGCGTGCATACCACGACATATTCGCATAGTGCCTAGTTCGGTACGTAGCTGGTACATCATGTCGAAGTTAGACTGCGGGAATTAGTTGTGCGCAGCCCCCTAACGACATGACGTATACCGCAGCCAATTAGGAGTTTGAGTCGATAAATTACGCGTTTCTCGAGATACGATTATACGCCGGTGACAGCGTTAATTGCCAATTTCAGGTCGCGATTCTGCTACGTCGTATATCGCGCTGGTAAAGCAACGTAGCGGAAATCTTCCGACGAAACAACACAGCTACGATTTAACGCATTGAGAGGACGAGATTTGCAGGCCGATCGTTAAGGAACAGCCCCCTGGAAGTAGACAAAGACTTCGTTATGTACAGTCCGGTGGGCTGTTTGCTGATGTGCGAATGTACTTGGAAAATGTTATTATACGACATTTGAATCATCGATGAGCGCATCTTTCTCTCCTGTTATCGTATTCGGATAATTGCTGTTGCGCGATTTACGTGCAAATAAGGCAACTACAGTGTTTGCGTGAGAATATTTTATTCCTGCATAGGTCGCTCGGTTTAGCGACTCGTAGGACGGTCAGGGAAACAACTGACGATGACACAAAAGATTTGGGTACGTCGTACCTGGGACTGATTTTCCTGGAGGCAGGTTGCAAGTGCTCGGCATCTTGTATAATTTACTAACGATATTCGCTTCAGTGGCGTGCGCTCTCTGCGTTGCCCGCAGCAACTTTACTCATTACCAATAATTTGATTTGGAACTCCATTAACCATTAAACGGTGCCTGAACGACAGAGTGGATACCCTCGCAATTTCATCGTCATTCGCTTGAATAGCTTAAACTTCTTTAATGGGCGCTGTGCTTGCACTATCGGCGCAGAGGGCCGGGAAGGATCGATTTAATCGTTCTCGAGGCTTCGCAAAAATTTTAACTTCGGCCGCACAGAGCGGTATTGTCTCTTCGAGTTACTTTAATACTCCGAAATACGGCTCAGGAAAGGTTGGAGAGCGATTTGGCGTGAGTTTACGAGCGAATCAACGCGTTGTTCCCGTGCACTCGCCGTAATCGTTTACCCGGTATGCATTTTAATTAGAAATAATCTTGTTCCGTAGGCACACAAACTCGAAAGTCCGGATGCTGTAGATATAGGGGCATAAACTAACTCCATGGGCCAAACTAATTTACGAACACCGATACTTTCGCCATTCATCCAAGCCGGCTCGCCTGGATAGTTTACAAACACTGCGCCGATTATAATTATTTATAGAATGTAATTAATTGCTCCGTATAAATTCCCGGTTGCTTTTCCCTCGTCGTCTTATATCTCTTTTTATTCATGCCCTACGGTCTACGGTTCGCAAACTCACCGTCTTCCACATTTTCCCATTTTACCACACGACCCTCTAATTCTCGCACCATCTAACCTTACATAGGATAAAGCAGCTTAACCCCTAGACACGTTTTGCGGAGTATGCGGTGTCGTTAATTAGAGAGTGGTAAAAACTGCGGCTTCAAAGATACCATGGGTAACCTTAATGTAAGGGAAGCGATGCGTAATTGTACCCGCTATAATTAAGAATTACGGAATGTCTGTGGACCGGCAGAATGAATTTCAAAAAGACACGAATATACACATTTTACTAAACTTCTGAGTCCAATTACATATTTTTTCTACCAAAATGATTATTAAAAAAAAGAGATAATATGCACAAGAGAAAATTATGCAGTGTAAAAGATCGACATAGTAACAGGGGCCCCTTTCCGTAATTTCTAGCATAATAACGAAGCAGGTAACCCGATCAAATTTTAAGCATTCTGGAGATTTATCGTTATCGATTATTCCTCTTATCCCTGAAGGGTCTAAGACGATTATAGTCCCTGCACGTGTGTTTGATTCTGCAAACTCACAGTGTGCTTCCTGTAAGCTACTTATCCTCATTATCGACGTGGAATTATAATCAACGTACCTCTTGCATCTCGTATTTATCAAGCTGCCACGTGACAGAGGATATGTTGTTGCGACAAACCGTAAATTCAATGAGCGTACCGTGTTGCGTAAAATGAAACGTGATGCTTCTAACGCAGCACGTGTTCACGACTGTGCCGACGACCTTCTATATAGAGTTAGACAGCACAAGGGCTTTGCTATGATTCTGATTTCTTGATCAAATCTTATAAATAGGACCACAAATGCGCCCGTTATAGCGGAAAATATATATTATACCGTTCTGAAGGGTGGGAAGGCGCGGTTTTATAACTTTCTTTCATCTCGTATGCTTTTCCAGCGCGTATGCGTATTATGATAAAGTTTCCGGGGCCACGTGTTACGTCGTAGATCACTCCTGCCGCATAACGGTTAAGCAAAAAGGGGCATTAGGTGGGAACAGTTTTTTGGCCGATTTGCAAATGCAAATCGGATGCGCTGAGTTTAAAAGGAATTTACATATTCAAAGTCGAATGGAAATTAACTATCCAGCGTGTTGGACCTTTAATGAGGTTTGTCATTCATAGGGCGTATCGTTCGCCATTGATCGGAGTTCTGGGATATTATTATATTCCACGTATGGGGCTTTGAATAATAATGTCGTTATCGCGGTGTCTGATTATCGAACATTTTCTTAGGTGTTAAAGAATAAAAGGTATAACAATGATAGCTTTGTTTGCAGGTGCGCGAATTTCGACCAAGCGCTTGAGATTAATACATGAAATGCCATTACGCTCGTTTTCCTACTGGTAATCAGAGTGTAAGAAGTTGCAGTGCCAATTCTTTTGCGGGTACTTTTGCCGCTACCTGGCTTGAGCTCACCGCGGCATAATTACTTCATTAAAATTTAAGGTTGCTTCGTTAAGACAACTTGAACTGTGAAGTGACATGGCAAAGCGCGGAAGTTGGATCGTCTTCGAATGGCGCTCGGTGGACGGGGAAGACCGAGACGACTACACGCGCTAATCAAAACGTTAATGAGGTGTCGAGCCGTGATTAACATCTCACTTTTACGTCTACCTTCTTCTTCCGCCACTTAACCCAGCTATTCGGCCTTTTGCAAACGGCGCCCTTCCTTCCTCTCAATTTCTCATTGGCAAAGTCTCTCGCGCGTAATAACTCGAACTTAGAAAAGATCTTACGTCCGTGAAAAACCCGGAGATCAGTTAAATTTTTGCTATCGAAAATTTATGACCGTCCGCCCTATCTAATTAAAGGTTGTTATTTTTTTGTTTTCAGGTGAGTATCTAAGCTGAATCGAATATGTACGTATCTGCGATTGGCCCTGCCACAAAGACACCCGAATCATGGGCTTGCAGGTAAGTTTCGGATGAAGCACTTTCGCTTTGATACCCTGGCTTATCACTGTTTTCAAGCGTTGAAAATATTATGGGCGATTCCTTGAAAATCAATATCACAGTGTCGAAGGCATTTATATTCCACGCGTTGCATGCATCGCAACCGATATACGCAATTCGTTGAGGTACTCGTAAATATATAATCTGGAATACGGACAATACTTTATTTATACTATATTTTAGCTTTGTCTATTTTCTTCGATAGCTCGGTGATACAAAGCCGCGTATCAAGTTTATATCGATAATTCTTGCAAGATACCAATTTTAATGGCGATATAATTTCTACTGCAGTTAGTACCTCCGCAAGTGGTTTGTATTGCAAAGACGATGGAATACAGAACTCGACAGCAAACTCTGAAAGCCCGGGATCTGAAAACATTATTCAGTGGAGCACAGAGTCCGGCCGATTTAACGGAGCGTCTTGAGATATTGCGATTGTTAAACCGTATCCCTCCCTTGCAGATTAATTTGTGTAATTGAATACGATCGTGTACCAAAGGGAATTTTTTTTGGGTATAAAATCATTCTCCGCGATGAGAAACAGGCGGTGCATATCGATGAAGAAGCTCCACTAGCCGGAGCGATGGGTGCTCCTCAATGTAATCACGATAACGAATTTATTTCGCCGTCGATAGCGGCACCGTAGGATAGTAAAAGCCGAGATTACATAATTATTGCGTACTTTGCATAATCTTCCTGATGAACGTAATCTTTGTTACGGGCATAACTACGCGGGAAATTTGCATAAAACGCATTAAAGCGTTGAAGCAGATGCTTCGACAGTAATCACGGCGTAATCCCGGCAATTCGATGCATGCTGTACCACGGTAATCGATTGATTTTGTTGATCGGCTTACTAGCCTATGCAAATCAATGTAGCGAAATGGACTTAAACGAGAAATTCTTGTCCCCCGTGGACGCTTTCGTCCGATTGGTAAGCTCCGATTACGTTCAGTTTCGCTGAGCTTGTTTATATACGGTACGATTAATAGGAAATATGACGCGCAGTTGCAGTAGCGGGACTCTTAATCCTGTCCCTTGCGCCATACTTTTCGCCGTATCGTTCGTACAGTCGACTGGTATCCTGTTTAAAATCGATGACCGCCCAACAGTGGGAAACTAAGCGACATCATTCAGTCACCGGATTCCCGTAATTCCACTTTACACGGGGACTGACCACTGGCGTAACTTTCGTCTTAAAGGTATCTGCAAACTCTAACTCCACGGCTCTACGTAGTATTGAAACTTGTAATGCCGTAATCTGAAACTGTCATTGTAGCAAACAGGTTCATTGCGCTTTGAAGTTTTCCGCTATACTTCGAATTGATCTTTGTCACATGGGAGTATTGCTTTCCTGCACGGCCGTGCGAATGCGTAGTGCACACAGCCCCCAGCGGATTCTCTTTTATGTCTGGAATATTTTTCATTTTTACGCTTTTAAATTCTACTGTGTGCGAGTGTTACGTTTATGATATATAAGAGTATTCATACCGCATGCATGGAATGATTGGCGTATATTTTCTGAATGATGTTCGACAGAATTGTACTGGCATAGGTATTGGTATACACTCTCACCTGTGCGCGTATATTTTTCACAGAGACTGTACCTTTTCAAAAATAATAATATTATTCAGATGTTTTTAATGTATTCGAAGTGAATAACAAATATCGATTTGTTTATATGGTTATAGAAAACCGATATAATAAATACTGATGTAGAAAACGTACTTGGTTTACGCGCTTTATTTATGTCCGCAGCACAAATCATTCGCTTCTGTCGAATTTTTCATACAAAATTTCGAATCCTAGACGGCATATACGATACTCCGCAATTGATCGATGAGATTTAGTGGGTTTGCGGGATTTTATGAGTCTATAACTGTATGAAATTCTTAGATATGGAGCTGGCACCATTGTTACCATTAGCATCACGTTCTTCGCGCTCCATTAGCCAAGCGTCGTGCGATGCTAAAACGGATTTATAGTGCTTATTGACCTCCCCAGAACCGCAGGGACATTTTTTCTCACCGAAGGGGGAAGGAAACGGGGCCAGTTTCAGGATCCGCAGGGTGATTTCGGGGTGATAGTAACCGGGGAATTATCCGTTTTGAAATTGTCTGTACGTCAGCCTGGAGGACGTATCGATTACACGGTGTCCGAATTATCTTGAGGGACAGGGATCCAGGGGCTGCGCAGGATTTGGATTGGGGTAGACATACCCCACGGCTAGCGTGTCACCACTTTAATTACATCCATCCTGCGCAGTGCCCACCCCCTTCACCTCACGTACCCCGTGGCTCTCATCAAACCGTTAGCGGGCTATTTTCCATGTAACGCAGCCTCTCTGAAACGTTCACGTTCAGGTATTCACGCCCAGGCATTTCGATGTTCAGGTGGTATATGCGCTACGCGTCGCTGCTTTTGTATATTCTGCGAGCGGCTAAAATAAATAGAAGTACGCCCGAAACCTGTTCTCCCCCGGTCTTTTAATATTTCGAAAAGTTTACCCACCCCGTCGGTTATTTAACGGGCTGTAACGAATATACGTAAACGTACGCGGCTGTATTTGTATGCGAAAGGATATATTGCTCGCTATTTAACAACAACTATATTTGCTTTGGCCACTATTGACATTTTATTTAAATATTTATCGACGTCGGAAATTCCGAATTGAAAGCACGGTATAGCTTACGATTTGCTGGAATTTCTCATTTTCTATTTGCGCACCGCGGACGCACGTTATTTGCAATATGCATTTTTCCAACGTACGGTTACCGGTCGTTATTGAATATGCTCTGGATTTCGAAATTAATATGCCGCGGATTTGTTTGAACGACCAAACTCCTCGAATATTAAATGGAAGGAAAAACTGCGGATCGGCGAGGATGGCCAGCGGAAATGTAATCGCGCGAAATGACTCGCTTGAAGCGAGACCGATTACCAGGGAACGTAACGATCGATCGTGGACCAAGATGTCGGCGAGCATAGGGTAAAAATGGCTGGCCGTTTTTATACTTAGCTCAATACTTCTATAGCTTCATTTCCTATATCTTCTTCATATTCCCACTGAATTATTAAAGCGTTTTGTTACGGCCACGCGTGATTGTCGGTATTCACAACCTTAAGAATGTGTGTGAATCCTATTGCGTACATGAAGCGCGCACTCTCTCAGTGTACTCGCGTGCTCAGCTTTGATAACGAGACTTACACCTTGTCGTTCAGTCGCTTAGTGCATAGCATCTATTTACAGCATCTCTCCTTACAAGCTACGTTTGAAAGAGGTACTGCAAAATGGGCTTGATAATGAAATACATTTACATAATACGTTTTATTGCATACAGCTTTATCTACAATACGAGATTTAGCGTCGATGCGAGTGCATCGTTAGCTACATATATCATTATGTACAAATGTTATACTAGGGTACCTGAGATTATCGCAAATTATAAGCAAACGTGTGCGTTACTCTAAATCAAATTAAAGGAGAAAATAGTTGAAAAAGGATTTTTTTTATGGTCACTGAAATCATAGGGAATGCTGCAGCGAGGATCATCAAAGCTATGCCGCGATATGACGGCAGATATAAAAGGACGATCTGTTTTTTTAAACGCATTGCACACAACACCTAGGTTGGAAAACAGCGTATTTCCTCAAACACCTGGTTTTCCTCATTTTCCTTGCTTTAGCCGGCGTCAACGTAGCACCCACCCTGGCGCCCAATTTTTTTCTTCTTTCACCTACCTTTATCCCGTATATTAATTGGGAGAAATTTCAAAATGGTCTGCCTCCGCGTTGCTTTGCACGCACAAATATTCCGAGCAAAATTTAATATCGCGCGCTGCTGTTCCCCACGAGGTGTAAAAATCCTCGCGCCTCCTATCACTTCACGCCGCGGGACCTCGCGATCGACATTGCTGCAGGCGGCCGAGTTAGCACCCGGTATTTTTCGCACGGGTTTTTTATTTGGGCCGATATTTTCCAGGCGTTTTTAGAGCTGGCACGCGCCGTCCATACGCGTACCTGAAGACGGCCAGCACGTATATTTTCACCGTGCATAAGAAGTTATGAAAAGCTGAGCGAGCGCCGCGCCTTCGTTCGTCAACTTATTACCGATACGTTGCACCCAGATACCTTTATCTTTCATACATTCAAACACGTATATGCTCGACGATGTTTAACGCGGTTTTACAATCTTTCATCGTCTTCGATCGCCGAACGCGGATCTGCACACTTCAACTGCATTTATGGGTTTCGGCAGGGCCTCAAAAGGGGCACGAAGTTTTTCCAGCGTGAGCGAGAAGGAAAACATTTCATCGATCGTTCAGTGAACTCGACTATGCGTCGAGAAGTTTGTTCGTCGAAGTAGATCGGACCGCGGATTTCCTTCAATGCATCTTCTGGTGGCGAATCGCGATTTGAAGCCGGAATGAGACTACGTTGTTAGGGAAAGTTTCCATGCTAGTTAGCCGACGCCTTTCTCGAGCTTCTCGCAACCCTTTTGCTCAACATAATTGAGTGTCACCTGGGCATAACAAATGGACCTGGCAGGAGGGGGTGGAAAGGAGGGCGGAGGAAAGCACGGGGGGGGAGGGGGCGGTTTCAGTCTCCGTTGTCGGAAACCCTCCCTATGGCGCCACCGGTGCGTGGGTCAAGTTACTTGTGACTTGTTCCTGATTAATGGACGTACTTGTTTAACATGCTGGAGCCAGGTCGCGCTTGTCCACTAAATACCGGTGTTAATGCTCGAACGGAAATGTCAGTCAGCTTCTCTGAAATGCCCTTACGGTTTATGGTCTTGGGTAAAATAATCATAAACATTGAAAAATGCTCGGAGAACTGTTGAACCTTCTTCATCTGTACGCCGTTTATTAATTATAACCGAAGCGTTGCAAGTAATAATATTTATTATGATATTAGGGATATAAAGGAAATACAAGATGTATCTGAATTGATTACCGAAACCATTAAAATGAAGTACACGGTAACTTAGGCGCGCGCTTCATTTTCATGTTGGAAAAATTAATTGCTTCTATCAATTTTGGGTTGTGGTATAAGCCTTTTACGGTATAAATTCTCCGGGTTACTTAGATAAACTTCTCAACATTCCGCGAGGCCGCGCATGAGAAATATTAATAAGGCAAGTTTTAACGAGCCCCAAGCTTGTCCGCGCTTGGTCGTCCGGCGCGGAAGTATTCCTTCTTTTACCTTCATCGGTGTTACCTCTTTAGCGAATCTTAGCCGACTCAATCTGTTTCCACTGACTTCATTATAGAATTTTTCTTTCGAAATTAATTCACCGTAAAAGGAAACGTTCTTCCAAATACTTTCAAGCTGGAGTTTCAAACCTTAAACGCAAATAGACCTCTGGCGGAAACTTGATTGCAGAAGTTCATACATTTGTCGTGATTCGCAAATGCTATCTCAGTAGATTAAAAAATTAAATTTCCCTTGGTTGTAACTTACCGGTGCCATCTTCAGCGCTACAGAGAGGAATCAAAGAAGGTGCCCCGATCGGTATCATCTCAGAAATTTCTACAGTATACAGGCAATCTCCGTAGGCTAAAAAAAACCTTGGAGTTCCAACCTGTTACCCATTTCCCACCACTTTTATTGGCTTTTACTGCTAAAGGATGGATATTGCATTATCCGCTCAAACAAACCCGGAGTAGCTTCAGTCGGCTAGCTTAAAGGTGAACCGACTTCGAGTTCAGTCAAAGTCGATAATAGTCGCCGTTGAGGTGTGAGCGGTGTGCCGGGTTAGGAAGGTGAAAAAGGTTCAGGGTGGGAAGAGAGTGCTAGGGGCGGGGGGGGGGGGTGATAAAGTCGTTATACGGGCGACACCTGCCCCCTGCCCTCATCCTCCATGGGCACCTCCTTTGCCCCTCAACCTCTCCTTTAGCCCTCTTCATCCTCCCTATTACAGGCACAATGTTAAAGGGACTCCCGACGAGATTGAATTTGCTAACGGAAAACGCGAGTGAGTGAAACGTATTTGCTTTTTATCCCTCACTCCATTGAGAAGTCCTGCGCTCCTTTCGCTTCCTCTTCGTTTCCCCTTCCGAGCTGCGAGTCCCCTCCCCGCCCTGGCCGTCACTGCTCGACGACGCGAGCAACCTTCCGCCGTTGCCGGGACCACCCGATCAACCCTCTCCTCGCCCCTCTCCAAGCAACCCGACACATTTGTTCGACGTTAAGGAAGTGACTCACCGTTGAAATCCTGTGGAGCCGATGCGCCTTGACGCGCTCTGAGAATCGGCCGCCGGCGAGATTCTTCCGCGGCATTTCTTCCCGTCAGAAGACGAAGAAGCCTCCTCCGTAACTCTTGCCCCAAGGTGATCCTATGGCTTATTAAGCCTGATAAGCTGAAGTGCGACAGGATTATCTGTTCGAGGAAGAAACAAATTCGAGGGCTTCGAGCGAACCGATTTCTGGGGTCATTCGTTCTGCGGAAGACGCGATAAGCTTCGTTATTTGAGATAGGGATGTATCGTTTTCCGGAGGAGATTTCACCGAAGATCAGGAATGGCTGTCCACTCGTACGGCATTCATTAGCCACGGTGTTTATGACGAGGTACACGTCGTAAAGCGCCCTCGAGTTTCTTTACTGCCTGCGTCCTTCCCTCCGCCCATGTGAAAACCTGCCTCCATAACGTTATACGAGGCACAGATCCTTCGGCGTGTGTCATAACGTCTAGCTAGCTGGTTTAATTACACGGCGCTCTAAATCGCCTATGCTGGGGTAACGTTAATTCACCCTAATGACGCAACGAGGCCAGTTTCCAGTGTTACGGACTAAAGAAGTTGCAGAGTGGAATTATATTGGTTTACTGTCAAAGTTGAAAATTCTTGTTTCTCATTCGATCGTCCAATTTTTCGGACGGTAAACATCTCGTTATGAATGTTAGGTGTTTAGCGAAGTAATCACGCCTTTAAGGTGAAAAATTCTGGAAAGTCTGATAAAAAGAAATTGTTTAAAATTATGCATCACTAAAATCGATCAAAAGCTTTTTCCGATAGATCCCGATCGTACCTTAGGTACATCCATTAATTACTCTCAATCACTCGTGTAAATTAAGGCAATTCTCCTTTGCCTGAGACACTTAACCAGGTGATCGAGGGTCCCGTCGATAGGATTCGATGTCAAATTTCCAAGGAGGAGCGGTACATCAAACACGGTGGCCCGATTAATCGGGGTCCTCGTGCGTCCGCGAGAAAGAAGGATTCGGCAGTATTTCCCAAGGTGAGAGGAGGCACCTTTTGATGGTGGTACATACGGAATCGTGAGGCCAACCTGAGTGCAGGATACGGCGACAGATGGTTAGTTCGAGCAATAGGCTGCGCGCGCTGGGACCGCATGCGGCAGTCCCTCACTCTCTCCGCGTCCTGATGCGTCAAGTGCATCTCGCCCCGATCCTCTCGCCCTTCGGCTCGGCCTCCCTCCTCGGTACCTTCCACCACCTCCTTCACCTGGACTCTCTCTTCCCCTCTTATCTTCTCTCCTCCCCTTTCAACACTTCGCCCGCCAGGCATCGCCAACAGGTCAATAGCGCAAGTAGGTCACGTTTGTGCCCGCCGACGCCAACGCCGACGATGACGACACAAGGACGAATGCACTTTCGCGCTCAGTGGTGGCCTCCTCTAACTCGTTGAAGGGGGGTGAGGTTGAACTAGGTCCCGCGAATGGAGCTGCTCGTCTGTGGAATACGGAAAATAATGCGCGATGGGAGCAACGAGGGAAAGAACGGTATTTCGGTTCAATCTCAAGGATTTCCTCGTGCGTGACACTGATACTCGAGAAAAGCACTCGCATCGCTGCTAATTCACCTAGAGCGGTTAAAGGAGCTGTCTATTCGGGCGAAGCTAGTACTAATTCGAAAGAGCGATGAAAGAGAGGGATGAATATTTTCTTTCAACTTTGGGCCGTGCTTAAGAGGATCTTTGGTGCGTTGCTCGTTAGAAAGGATCGTGGAATAGAGCGAACGAAAGTCAAAGAGGTGAATGAAAGGAAGAGGAGAAGGTAAAAGTGAGATGCAATCGTTAACTCTTTCGGGGTTTCGCGAAGCGGGATCCCGACTAGACGGCGTAGAAAAGCAGGTCGAAATCGCGTCTGCTCGGCGTCGGCCACGCTCCGCCCCAGACATGCACTCATTGGTGATGGCCTGCGTCGGCCTAGTACCGCGGCCTATGCCAGAACCCGGCTTGGAAAATGCGGGGGTCGTGGGTCGTGCCGGAATACGAGTTCCTGGCACGATGCCGCGTCGTCGCGCTCGTACGGGGTGCAGTTATTCGCTGTTCCGTGCTACGATGCCCTGCCACGATTGCGGCCAGGGGTGGAACCAGCCCAACCGCGGACCTTGAGCCTCCTCAGCGTCTCGGGCAATTAGCGAATATGGAGTGTGGGGCAGTCCGAGTCGAGGCTCACGTTTATAACAGATTTGATCGTATTGATCTATTAATCGCCGGGACACGCGGTATTTGTTTATACGTATGCATTTTTTATTTTGCACAATTAGCATACATTGTCGGTGAAAATATTTTTTTAACTCCTGGATTTTTTTTAAATTTCTGTAAAAGTTCGCGATAAGCTTGATAACTATTTTGAACTTTTAATTTAACTGTTTCAAATGGAGATTTTTCGCCGAGACGTGGTTACGATTACGTATTGTCAATTTTTACACTAACATAGGATTTACTGCGTATATATTATAGATCAATATTTTCCTTACCGATGTCTCTTTTTCTGAGTAATTTAACATCGTACATCTTTTCTCGTATTCGGTAAAATCTCCTTTATTTTAGTACGTTATGAGAAAACGTATATCCCAATTTGAGATGCTGACAAGAGGAATCCAGATACACCGATAACATTGCTTTACACTTCCTAGTAATGTCGCAGGTCGGTAAGGAAATTCTTTGTCTTCCTTTCCATAGGGATCTCTCCTTGTTTCCGAGAAAGTAAAGCGAAAATGAATTTGGAAGTCGTGCAACTCCCTATTATTCCATCTTTATATCCATGTAATAAGTTCTTCGTCGTGCTTTTTATAACTCAGATGATTCAACCAAGGCATATTACATTCAATACACAATTTTTTGATATCTCAAATATTGCGATTAATAAATCAACACTGTGATATATTATCTTTATTAGTGTTAATACTGTGATATCTTTATGCGCGTATTTCACCCGATCGTATAACCTGAATTATAAGTGATATATACTCATGTATCAGGTTGTCCCAAAACTGTCTTTCGCTATCCGTACGCAGCTGCCCTATCTGTCAATGTTTATACAAACACGAAGTCTAATCTGTCAAATGTTATAGTCTTCATCTTTACACGTCGTCTAGCCGTATACATAATTCGATAACCAATCTACCATAACGACGAAACGTTATTAATAACGGAGTCTTTTTTTCTTTATATTTGTCGCCTGCTCCATTCAAGACCATTAACCCTTATGGATATTCCGGTATATTCGAGCACACTACATTAGAATAATTCAATAAAGTAATATAAAACAAAATATTGTGTATTTATTATTTTCTTACCAAACGAAAGAAACTTTTGGGACAACCTAATACTATTATCAGGAATGTTCCAAGAGGTGCCCGTATGCAAGATCATCGGTCTTCTGGATTCGTGACTTCTGAGCTCCTCGAACGTCCAAGACGTCGCTGTTCGAATAGCAGGGTACCCGGTTCCTATTGATGGTCCCAACTCGAGAGCGTAAGTTCGCCAAGATCGTGGCTACAGACGGGGCGCTTCACGGCGAGTTAATCGAAGACAATGCGCGTCAACCCAACTCGCGAATCCTCAGCGTGCGTGACGATTGTAACCAGGTTCTGTCGGTGTTACCGCGGGACACGACGTGCGGTTGCCGGTGTACACACATACACGTCGCATCCCCGTGACGCACATAATCATGGCGTTGCCAGTATATGCAGCGAGGTGCGCGCATCACGTACGCGGTACATATGTACGTATGTAGCGCGTACCTACTAGTATGCAGTGCTCTCGGTCGTTCTGCCAGGCAGAATTCCGCTCGGCCCTATTACCTTCGATTTGTCAGCTGGCTGCAGACGATAACGCATTTCCCTGGTTCGTCCCATCTCTCACCCTTTCCCTACAGCTTTATATCTCTCGCACGGCCTCCCACGCCGTCTCTTTCCCTTTCCGTCCCGCGTATTCGCCTCCCTCCCACCGCCCCTCCCTCCCGCTCGTCGCTCTCTTTTCGGCCCCGGCACCGCGCGCCGGAGTAATGGTTTCATTATTGAGTTACCATCAACCGTGAATTTAATTTTATTTTGGCAAAATGCAGGTACACACTCGTACGCGCACTCGTGCGCATCGGGGAACGGAACGAAATTTCTCGGCTTGTTTGCCCGCTTTCCGCCTCCTCCCATCGCCAGCGTGGATCGGAAGATGCGATTCTGGATCTCCCGGGGCGACCGCGCCGCAAAGAGATCACTATTTGCGGGGTGGAATTGGGCCGACGTCTTGCCCCTCAACGTTAATCCCTCGAAAGATCCTTAATTTCTCGCGCTCCAACCCTCGGCGCCCGATAATCAGACTCGAAGACTCCGCTCTCCTCGTACTCCACGATACCCCGCCAGCCGGGGCTCAATCGTGATGACATCGGGCCGTAAACGAGGTCCTGAACTCGCTTACCTTTGACCTTACGCATTACCATTCCATTTTCGCGAATGTTCCGTTCGCTGTTCATTAAGTCCACGGGGCGGAGATCCTGCCGGAAGAAAGGATTGGCAATCGCCGAAGCTCTCGACGCGCGGCAGCTCCGGCGAATAAGGGGCTTTCTCAAAACATTTGATTTGAATAATAAATCCTCATCAGATAGGAAGCCTGCCGCGCGATCCAATTACCTGCAGGACGCTGAATACCCATTTCGTCGAAGATTCTTTTCTTTTTTTTTTCCCCTTCCTCGCCCCCCTCCCCACCTTTACCGCCTTTATCTTATCGACCCTTGCGCTTCGTCATGGTGAAAGAGAACGGAGGACTCTCCTCTCTGCTCTTACGGCATTTCGCCCGTGCGTACGCCCTGATCTCTGCCGCGGGCAATATGTTTTATTTATACCGTGCCTCGTTATTTACCGCGCCTCCTTGGCAAAAGTTCCCTTTGGTTAATAATCAAAGCGGGGCGAGATGCAGGGGGAGCAGCAGGCGTAAATACTCACCGCGAGCTAATATACTTCATCCTCCTGCCGAGGCTAATATCGGCGGTGCTCGGCGGGGCCTTGTCGTGAGCAGTTGTCCGCCAGCGGCTGCGACCGACATTTCGAGGCCCGAACGACATCCAAACTTTCGGTTACGCCGATACGAGGCGATAGGACGTGGCGATATACTTCCCTTTCGCCGACATTAAAGGATTGTGTTTAGCGGTGCGAGGGTCCGCTGGGATTGGAAGGTGCCTTGTGAGGGAGCATATTACACAACGGGTAGAAGTGTAATTAATGACGTATAGAAGAAATTTGAAAATCACGTGGTATTTCGTTTCAGATCTCTTTTACAAGGCGGTCTATGCATTGTTTTTGGAGGTCACGATCGGGTTGCGTATATGTTGTGAGGATTGATGGAGGTGATTGGGTTCAAGTATTTTTTCGCCAGCAACTTGTGTTGATGAGTGAACATGCTTTATTGATATTACTATGATGAAGACTTATTCTATACTCTAGCTCTTTATTTTGTTCCCGAATCTGACTCTTTATTCTGTTCTGTAATTCTCTATGTTGCTCTATACCAACCTCCGTAACTAACTGCTCTTCTTCCCTAATTCATCTGCTCTCATTTGTACACATTCACACGTACATTGGCCACGTGCATTCCTCAAACTTCGCGGCACCCAAAACCAAACCATTCATTCCATCCCAATCGCTCTTCTTTCATTGCCTTATAGCCTAGACACTCTTCCTTCTGTTGCACGCACCTATACTCTCTAAAATATTTCTCCATTCTGACATCGGACTATTTTCACATTCCCACTATATTATTTAATGTCCTCAACAATTTTTCTACACAAACAAGACTTTCCAAAAGCCTTATTGCTCTGAAGTACTGTAAATTGCGTGTTATATTTCGATAAGGAGGTTCACGACCGCTCGATCGAGCGATAATAAGCATAATCGACTATTGGAGACGCGACGTCGTAATTTGTCGGCCGAGTTTCAAGGACGTCGCTGCTTGTTTTCCGACATCCCTGCGTTTCTGGATGCATCGCGGCAATTTGCCGAGAAACGGGTCATGATTGCGATGCGGCACCATGGACGAAATACTTCGAGTTTAACGGGGAGAAGTTCTCACGAAGTCGGTGCACACGCGTGGTTCTAAACATGCAGTAATACGTGTGTATATACCGTGGAATCTATCTATAGTAAGGTCGGGCTTTTAACGGAGTGGAGAGTCGAAGGAACTGTGCGAAGACGGTACCGGAGGGGCGGTCTCAAAGTTAGTTGTGTGAGGGGGGGGGGGATGCATTCACGTCTCATAGAGTCATAGAATATAATGAATTACTGTTTGCCGAACAATGCCGTTCGGATGGGTACAGCTTCCAAAGGAAGTAGGATGAACTGATTTACTGCTCGTATCAGGCTCCATCGTGCTTCTCACAGAGAAGAAGCGGGACGGTCGAAAAGGGAGGAATGGAAGAAGAGACAAAGCGGAAAGAAGAAAAGCGAAGAGTGTTCTTCGAGTAACTTGTACGAGCCGTGAGCACACCGAGGCACAGGAGCACACACATGCGAACGCGTGTAGTTTATTAAAGTTCTGTTATGTTGGCGGTCCGGTCCTTTTACCTATCCTCCAGATTCGAGGCGCGTCCGAGTTATGCGGCTGTCGAAAGTCGAAACTAGTTTTGCAGAGGAGTTCGTACTCGCCATGCGCGAAAACGCGAGGACACTTCCTTGGAAGTGTGCCCGTTCACTTTTTCGACCGAGTTTCGCGAATCCAAGTGTAAATCGATGGAAAAGTTGCTTTGCCGGACTTAAAGCCCCGGGATGGAGCTTTGCGCGATCGCTATTCGCCACTAGGTAGCTTTCGATCGCGGTATTTCCTTTGGCGAAGAGCGGATCAGGAACCTCGAGCAAGATGTATGGCCGTCCCTGCTTCTTTTGATTTTAAGCATTGACTCAGATCGTAATTTACTATTTGAAACTGATTTCGAACCTCTATATCTACAGTGTATATATTGCTTGGAAAAAACTTTGACGTAATATATGTAATTTAAACTTGTATTTCTTGCGCGAAAGCTTGAAGTTTAAACAATTACATCATTGTAACCACAAAGATTTTTTGCTTGTTCAACTTTCAATGTTGATTGTTATTGACGATTATTTTACTTAGGATGTATTGTTTGAGATGAAGATTTAGCTTTAACGCTCTGAACGTGGAAACCCGAGATTCTATTCATTATATCATCATATCTTCTAGACGCGTCCTGAAATTTTGTCTAGGATATACGTTACAAATGTGCGCTGATGCAACTTCCGCGATGCATCGTGCGTGCAGCTATTCGGTTCCAGAGCATTGTTCTCAACATGCATTAGTCGTCTTTGGAGCCTATGGTGAAAGCGCAGAGTAAGAACATGAGCACAAATAGGCGGATCGATGTACGCGAGGAATATAGGACAGGAAAAAGATGCGCAAGATAAATGTAGAGAGAGAAAGAGGGAGAGGGAGAGGCTAAAAGAGCTACGAAAGCGAGAAACAGTCATAGAGGAAGGTACTAGAAAAAGAGAAGGAATGAGAGATTTGAATCAACTTCTCATATAAGTTCTCGAACAAAAGAGGACTGTAATCGAGTGAATTATTCGATCTTTCCCTTTTATTCGTGTATTGCACGTTCCTCGTGTATCAAGTCTCCTTGCTATAAGCAGCTCGTTTGTGTCTTCGACTTTTTTCAGTTAATTCTTAGACACTAGATAGAATAAAAAATCACGGTAATATGCGCTGCAAAATGATGATCGTGATTAAAAACAAAGTGATACTGACGCTATTTTCATTGAAATTACACATTACATTTTACTCACATTTCTATCTGATCACATGATTGTATTTCTCTTTTTTAACTTTGTTTTTCGCAGATGCCTACTTCGATGTCATTACTCATTAAGAACGTGTTATTTATATTCAATCATTAGTTTGACTTCATGCTGATTGATATCTCCATTCTTTCTTATATCCGAGATATTTTTATCTCCGAGCGTAAAATATATTTGCACAACGCCAAGTCTTCATTGCTTTGAGAAAATCCATCCTGAGAAAATAATAGAATTCTGTAAATATTCCAATATAAAAGAGCATAACATTAATACGAGTTGAGTTCAATAAATAACGGAAGTTTTCGTTTTCCGGAATGAATTTTATTTATTCGTTTACATGAATGTTATCCGCTTCGAAATAGTTCATATTAAATATCACATACTTGTTTCAGCAGTTCATCCAATCTGCGAAACACTTCTGGAACTCGATCTTTGGGATAACCTTTAGCTCTCTCAGCGATATGCTTTTAATCTCATCTATGCTTGCATATCGACCGCCCTTTAAGAGTCTCTTTGTTTTTAAGAACGGAAAAAAGTCACACGGCGCAATATCCGACAAATATAGATGATATAGCATCATTACAGTGTTGTTTTCTTTCAGTTTTTGCGCGTTTTCATCGGTTGTTGATTTGATGGGGCGCCCTGAGTGCTCGTTATCTTCTACGTCTTCATGGCTCAATAATTGCCAATAATACCAAAAAACATGTAACCTTTTTGACACCTGACAACAGATTAAACATTTGATATGGCTAACAATGTACAGATACTTTTCACACGTGTTTACTGACATAACAAGAAAAACATTCCGCAAATAGGAGAAATACAACCTGCGAAATTACAAAATTCCCGTTACTTTTTGCACACACCTCGTACATCTATACACGTATGTATATATACAGAAAATGCAGGCGCTGATATCAATAAACGTGCGCATACGACAAGCACTTGGTTGAATTTTCGGAAATACAAAGTTTCACGTCTGAGCGACAGTAGCTGATTTCAGGCATCGGTTGGAAGATGAGGCGCAATTAAACACAAGCACATTACCCAAGGGCAAGTACCGTGGCTCGTGGTTGAGCATTTAAACGTAGTTTAACTACTATTGACAAGTCGAATTTCGAAATTACACCAGGTTCAAACTTGGTGTTCCCATGCGATATCGAACCTAACATCTTAGGACCTTTGCCGAGAAACACTTCTATGAGAAGGATTAATGGGCGAGATTATTGTGCTGTGCATAACAAATGTATAACAAGAGTGCATATTCAGAGATTTTTCTAAATGAAATGAATTTTTTTGTACATCAATATTATCATTGTGATGTTTGAAGAACGGAACTTAATTGTGAATCCCTTATAAATGTACAATTTTCCTGACTAGACTTTGAGTACTGTACTTATTCTTTAAAAGTGTTTCAAGATGAATTTTTCTGTTATTGATAGTCAACACTGACTATTCCTCGAGACTTGGGATATATGATATATTTAATCGAGAAGAATAACGAGTGTTCAATGATCACCACAAAAAGGTTGCTGTGCACTGGACATTTGCCACCTATATTCCGTTACTTTAAGACCAAAATTAACGTGAACTTTAATCAAGATGCGATCGATATTCAGATTACCCAAAGAAAGAGATAGACGAGTAATTTTCGACGATTTCCTTGTACAATAGATGTTTCTTCCGTCTAAAACTTAAATTTCATGCAGTAATTATTGATAAGAAGACTGTTTTGGCGTCAAACGACGACAGAGGATCAAGTGTGAGAGAGGGAAGGGAGGGGGAATTCGCAATGCGACCACTGGAAATCGTACTGGGTACCGAGACTCTGGCAGATAGAAGGCGACATGGGGACGAAAACTGCATATGCTTTCGAGCCAGTCGGGAAACCAGACATAACGCCTAGCACCTACCCTAGGGAAAACCGTCGAGGATGGATGACCATACTTGTGACACTGGTCAAGAAATTAGGCGCATCTAGTCCACCGCGCACAGGACAAATGTTTGGCAGAGCTTGGTTTAGGTAGGAAATTCTAACTCCGTGTTCCTACGGAGAATTGCAAACAAAAACAATATAAAAGAGTTAGGAACTTGTCTACCTTTGCTTAATGCTTCTGAACACTAATAGAAACATGGGTGGAAACTATTTTTCGTAGGTCTTAAAATTGATTTTGCGTTGCTTCTTTCTTCCCCTCCATGAAGTTTGATCCAGTATAGATTATGGAGTTCTTATAAAAGAATTATTCAGCTAAAAGTGGAGATTAGTAAGCGGTAATTAGAATGTCAAAGCTACAATCATATATGAAATAAATTACACACTAATAGGTGAACAAAAATAGACAATGTCATGATACTCGCTGAGAAGGTTTAAAATAATAAATAGCTAAAGCGCATAAGAGGATAGCACATGATGTATGCAATGGTCAATATCAATTATATATCGATATTAAAGTAGAATAAAAGTTAGCAAATACAGTAACAAAGAGTAAAAGAAAAGGTAAAAGCAGAATAAAAGTATAATAGTAGACGGAAAGAGGGATATTGATATGTCGGTGAACGAGTAAAAAATGATATCCGCTGTTTTTCATTTATGTTTCTCATGTATTACAAATTATACTGTATTTTAATCTGTAGACTTTTAATTTGCATTTTACATATCATTTCTTAGTTGCATTTTTTTTGTAAAGCAGCTTTTGGTGAAGTCAAGTGCAGATTCGTGACATAGATTAAAAAAAACATGTATTTCTTGTTAAGAGATGCTGTGTTTTTTGTAGTATTTGGTATTGATTATGAACGTTAGATCTTTCTTTTTCTAATTTACTAGAATCTTTAATGAGTTATTATGGAAGGGTGTATATCATTTTTGAACCTACCACTATAGTTTTGTGTGCTCAGGTATTTTTGCATTCTTTCAACATTTTTTTATTTTTCTGTTTTTAGGTAGGTTGAGTATGATCCTCAGAAATTTGTTCTGCTTATTTATGTTTTGCTGGTTGTTGATTTTGGCGTTACTGTACAAATTTGATGCTCGCATTATAGTATAAGTCTGGAGAATGTTTTATAGAGCTGGAGTTTTACCTGCGTTTTTAGTTAGTTTTTGGAGGCTATTAGAGGAAATAGAAGTTTGAAAGTCAGGTAAGTCTTCACGATGTGGTTCATAATTGCCGGTTTCCAGGTGAGTTTCTGATGCAGAAATGGACTCAGATATTTTCATGCTGTTTTCAATATTTAAGATGCTGGGTGTGGTCATTTTTTTCCTGTAAAAGATAATTGGTTTGATTTTGTTTAAGTTTTATTTACTTATATCTTACTGTTCTGTTCCTGGCTGTAGTATTAGTTACTGAAACTATTGATCGTTTGTTGGTTACATAGTTATTTAATCGGTACACGGGTATCTGTATTCGGTTTAATTCTTATAGTAGTTACTCATGCTACACTATGTCAACGCTCTGTTTAGGTCCAATAGGATCAAACCTGTAATTCTTTTCTTGTTATGTTTGTTTATGATGTATTCCGTGATTCTAAAGATTTGTTCACTATTAGACATAGTTTATTTTAATTAGACGGCTTTCAGTATGTATTTCGCGAATACTCTGATGAATATGTTTAGAAGGCCTATCGGTCTATAGTTTTCTGGAACTATTTTATTTTTTTTTTTATTTTTTGATTAGGTCTACCTTTGCTATTTTCCATCGTTGAAGACACTATAAGAGTATGAGACATGTTCTCAGAATGTAGTTTCAAACTATTATTGTTCTGGGTGAATTTTTTAATCTTTTACCGATGCTTCACCGGTGCTTGAAGATTTTCTGTGTAGTTTGTGGTTAACTTTCTCAATATATTGATATTAACTGAGAGGAGACAGGGTTGTGTTTTTTATGTGTTCAAAATTATTCTTAGTTTTAATTTCGTGTGTTATTGAAACGTTGGTGATGCTATCGTGATTCTTGGCAGTAATCCGTTCATAGTTCTGCCTTTTTCGTGTTTATGCGGTATTATAAATAAAAGCCATATGTTGTTTCTTCAACTTTAAGCAGTTTGCAAGCAAACTACGTGGTTTTATATGCAGTTTTTATTCCGTTTAATTTACTTTACTGGATATCATATCTGAGTTTTATTATTGTTTTTGTCTTATTTCTTTCGCAAATTGTTTCTGATAAATCCATACCTTGGGATTTTGATCTTCGAATATTTACGTTTGACTTTCTTTCTATCTTATATTAGTTGTACCAGAATATGGACAGTTCTTATTACTGCTTTAACTTTCACTAATCTTGTTTTATACAGCATGAAGTGAATTTCAATAAATTCCAGGATTTTTCTATATTACTGAAACTAATCGGAAGGTGCACTCTTTCTGGGATATATGCAAGAGAGTTATAAGTCCCTTGCCTGTTGCTTCTAAGTACTTTTGCGTACAAGATAGGTGGTACTTACAACTTGCGTGAATTTAGTTGTTCTTTTCTCTCCATTCGTGCTAAAGAAGGGAACATTTGTGTATTATGGGTTGCGTACGATGTTGAGCTTCTGATTGTAGTGTTGTATGCTTCCAGATTCTTATTTTTCTTGGCCATGAAATGCTGGGCATGGACTGTATTTCATTGGCTGATTCCCTCCACAGTTTGTACAAGTTGGTGGAGTATCCGGAGTCTTCAGGCAGATATACGAGTCATAGCGTGCTGCAAATTTGACATACCTGAAGTTTTTATTGCATTTTCTGAATATGTGTTCGTGAATTGGATATCTCTGGCACTGCAGGTTTCTTTCAGTTTCATATTTCGCAATATTCTTTGAGGTGTGCAGTATATCGGATTATTTTGACCTAAACCAGGTTGTTTTGCATATTAGGTTTTTTAATTCAGCACGGATTTTTATCTTATGCCATCTCAGATTTTGTTACAGTGTTATTGATGACCGTGGTCTTCTTTGCAGAAGATAATAGGCACGGTCTTTTCTTGACTTTTGTCCAAGATGTCGCATCCTTCTTGGTCCAGAATTTAGCCCCCGCACCTTGGGTTTCTTGGTGCTTCCAGTGTGAACACCAAATTTATGTACTTGAGGATTTTTACTTTGATATATGAGTACCGGTTTTATAAGTTCTTGCTCACGGTGTTGTTTTTTCGCTGTTACGGCACAGTGTTTATTCTCTCACATTCAAATCGATACACAAATTATATGAAATTTGTTTGTTTTTGCCCCCTTATACACCCTTAATATAACAGAAAAAAACTTAAGCTCTCAGTTGTTAAAATCTCAAGATCTCAAGATTTCTAGTCGGTAATAATGACTTTGTACAGGTGCAATCGGTAAATAATGATTTCTATAAAATTGAATATACGACCGTTTTTATCAACGATATCGTGGCAAACCCTTGACGCTTCTTTATGTGAGTGCATCGTGGTAGTGAAAGCGGGCAAGTGTTAATAATGAATAATGAACTTTTTAATAAACGCTCATAGAAGCACCTGGCGAGATTCTCCTTAGGAAATAATACTAGGAACTTAGTAGTGAAGAATACGACGGCCGGATCGTTGAACAAAAGGAACTGAGGACGGCCTCGTCTTACTTGCTAACAAAATGAGAGTAAGAAAGTGGAAATGGTCTACCGACGTAAACAAGCGCCCAACGACAAAGGCCGTAATTAAGGGGCGAGCTCCGTAAGGAATGGAGAGAAATTTGTCAACGACACTAGAATAGTTAGATGCCACGAAACGCGGACGGATTATGGAGAAATGAGAAAGTTTTGCTACGTGAAGCGTTCCGCGGTCGAGGAAAGAAACCTTGAAATATTCTTACAAACACTGTTGCCCTTCGATGCTGTTTTTGTAATAGATGTGCTGCGAATTTACGACGCGATACAAAACGTCGCTATCGTATGGATGCTTAATGGGTGGTAATTTACGTATTCGCCGGGCTGGAGTCGACATACAACCTTGATTGGTTTCACCATTAGCGATGGTTTCTTGCCATTACAATCCATTACCCTTTAAAATCCCTTTTTTTTTTACCTGATGAGAACATTAGAATATGTTCAACGACATGGCGTTGAAATTTGTATACATATTTATTATATTCGTATAAATATGTACTAAATACGAAGAACGTCCTCATTTCTTCTATAAATATATTTGGGTGATATTTAGATACTCGATCAAAAGTTGTTTTATTCGCAGAAGTATGTAAAACAGGTTTGTAAACATTAGTTTCTTAATACGATGTTTGATATACATATTATTTTGATATCAATTCCTTTCTGGTTTTTCACAAGTGAATCGTCAAGTTCTACATTGTGCGTATGCGAACGCACGGTCTGGGTACGTTGACCTGTTTGCACGTTATATAGAGCGGAGGAAAAATTTGTAACATGATACAAGCTGCGAACAGTATTGCGAATGTGCTCGAGGGTTGAATGAGAAGCTCGCCAAGAGAAACGACATCAGGCAACGAGGGCATAAAGAAAGATGAAAGAAATCCGTATGGCTGAAGCCGTAACTATCGCAGTACCTATCACGATGTCTGTCAGAAAATATCAAATTTCCCTCTATTATTCTCCGTAAAATACTTCATGACGGCCAGTACGAAATGAACTGCGTCACAGATTACTTAAAAAAACAGGAAATAATATGCACCATGGGGAGAGAGTATTAAAAAACATATGAATTTCTTGATAAATTAAAGCAAGGTTAATATGATTACAACAACGTTTAGTCATAAAATTTGGATACTGCTCGCTAGAAATGAGAAAGTATGAAGTTGAATACAAATTAAAAAACCAGGACAAGGTATGCTAAAATCGGTGAAACAGCCGAGGCACTTGCCTTGTTCTAAGGAACAGTATGCATGGACATTCCTTAAACGCTTTACCTTGAACTTTGTCTTTTATATTCCGCTATATATACAGCTAACAAAAGATGTACTACAGTATAATTTACGTTGCATACAAATTTTCCGCCTGTAACTTCAACAATATGATTGCCACATTATACGCAGAACATAATCATACGTATGAAAATGAATCTCCTTTCAAACTGAAAACTTAAGCTCCAACCGACAGGTGAAACCTTTTGTACGATCCCGAGAATAGTCTTCATACAGCCTTCTTTGTAAGAAAAACAGATACAAATTCTACGAGTTTTCTTTGCATGCGAAATGGTTTGATTTAGCAAGATGTATATCAAAACTTTCGAGATAAAAGTAGAGTAGGATACATTCCTTGGTTGATGGCAAAAGCAGAATGGCAAGTCCAGTAGGCGGGTGGACCGTGCGTTCGTTCGTCTTTTTCCGTTGGGCAGTCATAATATTATCTGACACAGCACTGCCTCATTTCCATTTGCATGTTTCATTATCCGGCTCGATGACCCGCGGGCGCAAAACCGTCTATCCTCTCCAGCAAGAAGAATTCGACCATCCAAGTAATCAAAGGTATCGCGATGTGAAGTAGTATGAAAACGGTTTTGTTGATAACAAACCACTTGAACCAATTAATCCAATTTTTTTCGCTTAAATCAAATATCTCGAAAAAAAAATGCATTTTCAATGGTCCTACAGAGCGTGTTTTTGCACGGTTTGCCAGCTCCATGGAAAATATATACAACGGTGGGGGTTATAATTGCGCGGCGTTACACGCACCTGGAGGGTATTACGTAACACTTACGTAACAAACCAATTACCCAATGTTTTTCAACGCTCACATTCACTCCTTTATTACTTAACGATTATACTACAAATGGAACATTTCATTGGAGTTCTACAGATAATGAAGCTTGATTATAGTAAACCTAACCTTATCCCATTCTCTTGACTAACAAGTAGATATTATATAAATTCGGGGATACATTGCGTGGCATGTATTTCATCACTGGCATAAACAATTACACGCTTAAATAAACATCAATGTCCACGTGCTCTGATAATTCAATGCAAATACACGTCATCCGCACTCGTAAATAAGGAGGATGGTTGACGAAGGTAATGAGATTTCATTACCCGACTCTCGAAAGAAGTGACAGTGCAAGGTCAAAGCGACGTATTGAGAGCGACGACCGAGGAAAATAGTGTTGTCCTCGATCAATGGCTGCGTATCCTCTCGTCTACGGAAAGTTTGGTTCGTTGTTGTAGTTATTGGCTAATCTGTTTCTGACATTGCAATAAAAGCGGTTAGAAAGGGATACGGCTTAAGGGGAAAAGAGAAAACAGAAGAGCCTTGAATAGAACAAGAGTGAGAGAGAGAGAGAAAGAGAGAGAGAGAGAGAGAGAGAGAGAGAGAGAGAGAGAGAGAGAGAGAGAGAGAGAGAGAGAGAGAGAAAGGGATAGAGAAAGAGAGAAGGAGGTGGAGGAGAAGAAGAGAGAGAGAGAATTCAGCCCTGGGCGCGTCGGGACGTTCGTGGCGACCGTTCAGATAGCCTTATAACCCTCCGGCTATATCCTAAAAGTTATCTGAAAATTTCATTTACGACGAGAGAGTTAATAAATGTAAATATTAGCCGTAGAAGCAGTTTGGCGGGGACTGCTACCACTACGTAGCTGCAAACTCTAAAACCATCCGAGGATGCCGTACCGTGATCGCATCGAGGCGCGCGGGGTGGCTACACTTTGAGTTCATTAAAGCGGAGATAGATTCCCGAATGGTGGCTCGCTGAAAAGAGAAAAATCTAATCCCTTTCCCTTGAAAGTTTCTATCATATTTTGAAGCAACTTTTTCTTGTCAAGCTAAGCGCGGAAATTAAATACGATAACCTCCTTACGAAAGGGATGGACAAACTCCACTCAGAGTACCGTCAACGAAATCGATATCATTTAACTGGCCGAACATCTATTTAATTATGCACAACGAAATGGTCAATGATATCGTATAATTGCTTTGCAGTTTTTCATCCGCGTTTCGCTTTGAAACCTTACATCGTGTATAGGGTAACATGGGCTAGCAACGGATTCATATACGTTGCTCGAAAACCTTGTTCCAGAGGGGATCAGATAAATTTATTTGAGCTTCGCCGACTTGAATGTATTTTGTTGTACATCGTTTTTGAGCTCCTTTTGCGTGAAAAAATATATGGGCATTTTTCAATCATCCTTCCACAGTGGCCATCTTGTTGTTTTTCGAAAAGCAAGTAACGCGGGGGACACCGCACGGTATAAATTAAATGTAAATACTGCCAAGAAGGAAAACGGAGAGCAAATACCAGGCTGCTGTTCCGAAACAACAATGCGGCTTAGAGGATGGTCCGTGCGTCGAAGAGGAGAGCAGATGCTGGCGTAAGAGGCTGTGGCAGGGCGGAGGTTGAGTACCTGTCGAGAAATACCCACCGGATAAAATCGATAACGGTGGCTTCCAGTTTGCTCTCCATGAAGGTACAGAAATTTTATTCGACCGTGCTCTATAGGCCAACCGAATGTCAACAAATCGGCAACGTTTTTCATCCAAAAATATATCCACGTTTTAAGTCTGCTGGAACATTTTAATGGTTTAGAAACGTTTCTGATGTTGGAGTTTTGCGAACAATAAAATAGCAATCCGATTTTAAAGACTAGTAATAAAGTACTTATGTTTTATAGCTCGGGGGTGTTGTCGAAGGAATATCGCTTTCAGTCTTGATATAGCTTTTACCAAAATTGATTAGCTTTACGCGGCAGTCCGTGAAATCACCCTTTGGTAGATCACAGAAGGGTAAAGTTAGGATGAGATCTAACGTCGTAGGTTGATCTTCAAGGGAAAGCCTGCAGGAAGCAGCTGACGTCGCATGGTGGAAATGACCCGTCATTCACAGCCTGCCGGAAAGCCTCAGAATTTGAGCTATAAAAGAACGAACGATGTCGTACTATCAAATTAGATTTATTTTTCTCCCCTTTTCCGCTCGTGCCTATACCTCCATTCATGTCGAGTGTTCGCTATGCTGCGATCAGAATCCGCGCAGATCGCTAATATTCATAATTGACAGCGTCTACCTCGTTAACCATGTATTCCGATGAGGAGCTTCCTCGTGCACGATACGTAAATGATCGATTATTCTTTTTCAAACTTCCTGTTGGGCAACGGTCACTCATTACGTAATCGTATCCATCATGTTAATCATACTAATGGACCCATAACTTCATCGGAATAACGAATAGCGCGTCATCCGGTTTGCATACAGATGTTGATTAACAAATCTTGCCATCGGTCAAAGATCCGAAATTAATCGGGGAATTTGCATAATACCAAAATTCCTATATCCGGCGATCCGATGGTAGGAAATATTTGGCAGTTTCGTGAACTGGTATTCTCGCGGATGGCCGGCGGGCGATTATTTTTACGACGTTGGGCACGACGTGCCATTCCCGAAATTGTCCACGGGCATCGCGGATCGGGTCGGCGTAATTTCGAATCAAGTCGAGAGTCGCGATGTCGCGGCATAAGGGTTAATGCCGAGTGTCCCTCGGCAAGCCCGCGCGATAAACCCTTGGTCGTAATTCTCGCTCGGAGTCGTTACGACGGCCATGTGTCATGCGAAACGGGTTTACTTCATGCCGTAATGTTCACGTTGAAGTGATTTTATGGCACGATTCATTTTTGGCCCGAATGCATGTCCTCGAAAAATCCCTCGACTCCCACCGTGCGTTTTTTCCCTGCGCAAATGGCCGCGCGGAGCATAACATTTTACGGTACAAATAAATCCGGCCGGGCAAATAAAAATAAATATACGGCGTGCGTAGGATGACACGTATAAAATCCGTAGATTTCCGGTGCATATGAGAAACACCCGGCGCATTTTCGGTGGCGTGCTTAAAAGCGCCGCCGAAGAATGGCCGCGGCGGATATAAAGTTAAATCTTGTATCTGAAGTATTTCGTTTAGCCGCGTAGTTCGCTCGTAAAGTTTCATAGCGTCCTTTGGCCCGGCCACCCTGCCGGGCGAACCTAAGAAAGTGTCGCGAGCACTTTTGAGCGTGGCGCACGAAGGCCGTTCCGCGTCGATCTACTCGAAGGTCGAGATTTTAAGGGTGGAACGAGTCGGGATCGGCCGTTCGAGGATCCTTATCTTCAATACGCTAGAACGATCCTGATGCTGGACCGGGGACCTTAAAAGAGGACTCATAGGGTCCCGTAGATGGGGGATGGCTTTCCTGAAATTGAGAAGAAGTGCCGCGGGTCATAATGGCAGAAAATAGTCTCGCTCACGGGCCATTAGTCAGAAATGTTTGGCCTCGTTACAGGGCCATCGTTGCTGCTACGTGGAATGCTTTTTAATGCGAAAAGTCCATGACTTTTTTTTTTATATCCGAATAATCTTCCACGCAACACGCTGCTTCTTTCTTCGTCATCGTGAGGATTTAGCCCGAGGCTTTGCCTTTAAGTATTTTCCCGAATCATCGTACATTACATACACGCAGCAAAAGACAGTCCACAAACTTCTTTTTTCATTCTCGTCGACACAGCGGTAGCGTTCTTAAGAAACCGAACCGCGGATCTTATCTCCCGTTCGGACGTACGCAAAGCCCTGCGAGCTCCTTTGTCGATATGCGGTGCACGAAACAAACATTTGCAACATCCTCTCCGTACGTAGTCCCCTACGAAAGTTTCCTCGTTTGCCCGGCATTTTCCCGGTGCGCACGTACTAATCCGTTACTCGTAATTAGAGTCGGATTGGCAATGGTTTAATCCCTCAACGTCAGTGCCCGCTGCAAAGGAGCGACGAGGGCGAGAGGGTTGGAAGCTCGTTGGAGGGACAGAGCGGGAGCGAGTGAGCGAGAGGGAGGGAGGTAGTACACGCAGTACGAAGGGAAACTGCCGTTGCAACCTCCTTCGCTCCCCGGCCGACACTTTGAGTAATAAGATTAGGAGGCGTCTCTGCTCAGTCCGAGTGGGCGAGATAACGTCATTGCGAACCAAATGGAACGAGATATAGATAAGGGATAATTAGGGGAAGAGGGAGAGAGTGAGGGGAGGGGAGACAACGACGATGAGGAAGCTGAATGGAGAGAAAAAGCGTGGAGGGAAAAGGAATAGGAGTAAGAAAGGGAGAAAGGAGGTGGCCAACAGAAGCAGCACAAGAATGACGCCGGACATTTATTACTACGGATTGTACAATGAGAATTTCCTTCATCTTTTCATGCTTCGATAGAACCCGCTTTTCTCGCGACGTGCCATATCCTGGTCTTTTGCCACGGTCGGGATGATCTTCGTACAAGGTTCGTCTCGCTCATGCTATCGTCTCCATATCCATCGAGGAACACACTAATTCCAGAAATTCCGGTTTCTCTACGATAGTACCACGATATTGACACCGCATCATTTTCACTTCCCAAACGTCTGGCGTCGGGCAGTTTTCAATCTGGTTTTGAATTCGTGAAACAACGTTAGCGTGTCCCGTTCGTAATTTCGTGGTAGATGCCGAAGTATATTACCGCGACTTGATTCGTTATCGGGAATATTTTCTGAATCCCCGTCGTTCCGTGATATTCTATTTGCCGTCGCGAAGCATAAAAATTATTGTAATATTTGCTGAGCCTCAGCGTCCCGTTCCCTTGCAGGGCTCGTTAATAGTCCGCTTGATAATTGCGAAACGAGCGCCGATGGGGATCGTTATGCAATTGCTTCGGATTATACTGGAGCCGGATGTGAGATGGAAGACCCCGTATTACATAACCTGCCTCGTTGTGACGTTACAAAATTTATTCCATAATTGCTCGCAAAGGCTTGCGAGACACACCGCGCGTTTTGATGCGCTCCGAGGCACCTTTCCTAGTGGGGCGTGACGGGATTTTTTTTAATTCCTTGTCAACCATTCGGGTCAAAGTAATTCTTCCAATTAGCGACGATAAAAATTTTATTCTGATGCCCTTACGGATTCATTTTTTTTTTCATCGGACACACGCGCTTTATCGCGTGCGGCAGGTGCGACTATGAATCGTAACAAATAATATGCGTCGGTGCGAGAAATATTTCAAAATACGTATCTAACCGCATTATGGAGGGTAACATTTTATTCGGTCCTCTTGCGTTTTACACGATGCTTTGGGTATATCCTGCTTTTATCCCCGATGCGCGGCCAGTGTATAACTCCGCGTGATATTACGCGCGCGCGCAAATATAGCGCATAAAATTCATCATAGGTACGGCTGCATCGATCTCATTAACGTTCGTTTCGATATATCCACCTGCAGGATATCGCATCATTAAATTGCATTTGCATATCGCCGATCCAATCAATAGGGCCTAGAACGCCTCGGTGAAGCCAATTAAAATCGACAGGCCCATAGGATGGAACTTCTCCTTTTTCCTGCCTCGCGTGCGCTCGCGCACTGTTATCGGGGCGTTACAGCTATCGGGTTTAAATGGCTTCACGGTAACACACGTGGCCAACGGTTTCGGTATATCGAACTCCGGGCTGGATGCCTCGAACAAGGCGATCCTGCAGTACACGGGAATACGGGCAGAACGGCAAAATATAAAGGAGGCGACAAATAATCATGCGTGCCATCGCATACGCATACGGCGCGCTTCGGCACGTAATATTTTTTGCGGCACATTTCTCCGATGCTCATGGAGAGTCACGCGTACCCATCTACATCTGTCACCGCTGCGCGCATTTTTTTCTTCCTCTGGCAGACCGAAATATCGATTCGGGGTCAAACACGATCCGCAGCCCCCTGTAAACTGCTCATACGCGCTCGTCAGTGCCTGTCATTCAGATTAATGGCTCGATCTTTCCGTGTGCAAATTAATGCAGTCGAGAATATCGTTCGAACGATTTGAAGTATTGTGGTGTTGGTCGCATTGAAACTTTCGAGGAGTTTGCTTGTCTTAATGGACGAAAATTTGGCGATACAAGAGTCCACCTTAAGCCTTGGCTGAGCAAGTTAAAATTCTCGTGGGCCGTTGGCAGACCTTAAGCTCGATTAGAGCAGAAAAGGAAAAACGGTAGCTACGCTAACGCGGCAAGGACAGTAGTTTCTACTTCACGTCGGTACAAGGTGCATCGATCGAATTTATCCCATTCTTTCGATGCCCCTCCGTCCGCTCCCTCCCGCTTTTCGTACGGTTCATTACCTTCGCGCAACCGTAACCGTATATACCAAAGTTTCTTCTCGTTTTCTACCCGGCTGTATAGCTTTCACTCGCAGCAGAGATACATGTAAAACGCAATACCAATATCCATATCAAGATACCCCAGTATCATCGCGGGTATATCGAGTGCACGTGATGTGACGTGCACGTTTGGATATTGTGCTACCCGATAACGCGGGATCGAGAGTGCGGCAAGAACACGATCTGTACCAACACAGTTGCGCCGCCCTGCATCTAAGTACCTAAAAATCGTTGGGGCGAAGAAAAGAAGAGAAAACGGGATCAATCGCGAGTAACAGGAATGCTCGACGACAGAATCAAACGACCGTTGCGACAAGTGCTACTAAATGTAATATGACGGTGCAGTTGATAGTTACGACCAGTTTAGCTTTTTATATTATCTTTCAGTGTTCTTGTTTTGTACGTAGATATGTCAAAAACATCAGGACAGTGTCTACTTCAAACAGCCGCAATGCTAGATGATTATTTTTATCGAAGTCGAAAATTCGAGGCAAGGAAGGTGCAGCATATGAAAAACTCATATTTCGTTGAAGGGAGGATACGAAAAAACTGCTGTTATGTTTTTTAAAATTCAGCCCGTTGATCTCGATGCGTTGCATGAAACACAGCGCGCATATGCATGCATTACTAGTATCTCATTTCGTACTTTTAATTATGAAATCACGCCGGTACACAAATTACACGCGGCATATGCGTAGCGTATAAAAATGTAGTTAGTTGCTCGTTAAATGGATATTACACCGTTACGTAAATTTCCGCGCATGGTGGAAAATAATTGGGCCTCCGTACGAAAGAGCTGTTAATTGCGAAATGATTTCGATGAATACAATTTCGCGGAGCCTACTAACGGGATTCGACGATGTCCCCGTTTCCTACCCTTGTGCCACTCCGATGTCTTATTATTCCACGATCCATTAAAGTTTAACAAAGCGAGTTATTGAAAAGTCATTATCCGCGGCGCGCGTTCTGGCGAGATTGAAAAGAAGAAGGGAAGAAGAAGCAGACAAGGGTAAATGTTCTACACGATTACATAAAGCCACCGGCGATTCGTGGAGCGGGGCCGACTTTTTCTTTTCCCCTTTCCTTTTTTCTATGTCGCCCTCGTCGCACTGAATCGATTAAAGGGTGGTACCGTCGAAGCGGCGTATCCTTTCGGGGTAACGGATCATTAGCATCCCCTCATTTAATTTAGATTAGCAGGCCCGGGGGTATAAGAGCCAGCGTCGACGATATCCAACCAAACTTCCACCGCTTCCAGCATCCCGCCCCCAGTCTCGCGAGGAAGAAACTTCTTTCTCGTACTACTTTGTTTCACGGTGCGCATAATATCATGTAGACGCTCCGTGTCGTTTCCCCGCGAATGGAAATTCGCCCATTTCGCAGCTAGGAGTGTTTCAATAGAAATTCACTGGCGTGCACCTTACGCGGGCGCGGTTCCGGACGTTGAATAAAGGTCGGGACCACGCACCGCACGAATCGAATGGAATCGATGAGACGTAAGGATTTCGCACCCTCATCAAGTAAAAACGCGGAGTTTTACGAGAAGTCTTTTTTTTACCCTTTTGCAAAATCCACGGAGTAGTATTGAATCGAAGCTGGGATTATTATCTGTAATAACCAGATTTGAGTTTTATCTTTTAGCTGTGGATTTTTCAACAAAAAATAGTTACTTTATAACCAATTCTGCGGAATGAGCGAGCGTTGCTATTAGGCTAGATTATCACGGTTGATCAAGAAAAGGATACTGATGAGAAAAAGGATAATCAATTCGAAAGTGGGCGTTGGTGAGCGGCAGAAAAAAAGTATAATCCCAAAACAACGAAGGTGCTTTATCGTGAATTATACGAACAGCACTCTCGCTGCGTAAAAGTGCGTAGACTGCGAATCGGAGATCGGAAATCGCGCTGCATGGGGGCTCGCAAAACGGCGGATGATTAATACGGAATGCATCCACGTGGCATCGCAGTATCGAATGCGATTATCATAATGCACCTTAATTCGATCAACGTCCGCCTGGAAACGGGTCGCGCGTAATTGCACAAACACGGAATATTAAAGCCGGCTGCGAGGCGCGCGGTCATACGTCGGTATACATATGTATGCCCACCGATCCCCAACCCGATCACAGAGACATTCTGCTGTTTGCGGGAGACGCTGGCATACGCACACGCGGGACGGAGATAGCCAGAGTACTCGTGCATGGCGCGTACGTGCGCGTGCACGCGTTGCAGTACTTTGGCATCCCCGAAAAACGACCGACGTCCAACCGCAAAATCATTCCGGCAAGTGGACGCGCGCATACGCCGGGCGTAACGCCACTCGATTCGTGGATATGATCCGCATCACGTCATATTCGGACTTCCTTCATTTTTTTCCCTCCACCCTGGCCCCGGTGATACAGGGCACCGCTGTCGCTCGCCATCGCTTAATTGATAAAAGCACCGCCGGCGCTCCCGTAATTCCACCGGCAATGAAGATCCCGGAATGCTCTATTAATCTCTTTGACGTTTACACCGGCATGCTTTGCAGGCGCACTGTGGTTTTTGATAATCGAATTTAACCCGCATTAGCCGCCGGATTGTACGCCGGGATCGAATCAAAATCCCCACGAAAATTTCGGCGTGAGCCGGGTTATAATTTACGATTACGAGTGACGCGGTGTGAAATCGCTCGAGATCGTTGCCGCGGCGGGGCGTATAAATTGCAGGCGCGGCCGTAAGAGCGATTTGCTCGAAGCATCCGGCGGGCTGCTGGAAAAAGGAGGAGAAGAGGGGCGGGAGGACGTTTCTGCGCCGATCGTCAAGCAGCGTTTATGGATAATTCGTTTCTTCGCATTCGATGAAACGCCACCATTTCCATTTTGCGCATCCGCTTCGTCGAACAAATTTAATTGGTTGTCCGCCGGTGCTGATAAGTACTTTTATGCCGATTCGTTTAGTTGAAATAAATTGGAATTGTACGGCCTGACATTAATTTTTCCCCGGGATATTTTTTTCCATTGGCATATTATTTTATCGTGGCAGCGGTAACCGTGGATTATTCAGCACCGGTGCCGCCGATATTTATGTTCCAGCACGCATGAGAGCGGATATCGTAGCCAGATTATCGGATACGTTTTTGTGACATCCGAAAGGGATAACGACTTTCTCTCTATGGATTCTTATATTACTGTTTACTGTACGCGTTTAAGAATATAATCCAATGTCCGTCCGTTTTATTTATTCAAACTCAACGGATTAGCCATTGTCTGCGGGACAAATATTTTACCTCCTGTGTTGTATTAAATTATACCAGCTTTCTTGGAAATGATTTATCGCTGTCTGTATGGAAGATAAGATCTACATGCAGAAAGAAGCGAGAAAGAAATATGGAGATCCTCGCATACCGTAGTTCGGTACTCAGGCTCGTTTGAGCAATATTCCATTAGCTATCCGAACAAGGTTTGATTTAATAGACCGAGCTATACGTGTTTGGGAATAGCAAACGGTACGTAGGAATATAAATCCTATTTAATTAACACCGGTAGGCGGATCCGTCCATTCAAATAACAACCCCCCTCCCTACTGTTTCATCGGCCTTCCGCAATTTCTCCCTTTTTTCACAATTTGCGCCTGAATATTTAGCCTTTCCCCCTTCTGGCATTGCCGAATGATAAAGAGACGGTTAATTGCAATCAAATCAACAAACGGATAAAATACTTGTGCATCGTTCCATCGGTTATATCTGTAGGCAAATTCCCAAGTGCCTCGATATAGCGGTGCGTATCTATCGAGCTTCAATATGGCGGTACGATATGGGTATCATATCGCAACAGAAATGTGAAAATCATTTCCTCCGAATAACAATCAACGTGCCAGGATATAATATCTACTGGAAACGGGAAAACATTTCGAGTTGCTCTTGATGTTTCTGATTGTCCAGAGGCCGTCTAAATTCATTTAAAATCTTGATCTCTCTGACATGTTACTAATAGACTAATAAAAAGTCTCGGATGGAAAAGGCAGTGACGACATTTCGAGAGAAAAAAACGTAGAGAAATATCTATCGTGGCGTAGTGAATACAAGCGCGGATTTAAACACGGGACACCCGGGTTAAAGTCTCACCCATCATCTTTAGTTTTTCCACGTGATATGTATACTATAGCTTTGCTGATTTGGAATCTATCTTAAATAGTAGAGACAAGACATAATGACCTTAGCAGCCGATGCCGAAAATGAATGAAAAAGAAAAAGAAAACATAGAGAGAAGGAAAATATATGGAGAACTGGACGAAAAGGGACGGTGCTATATTCAGAAATTCGAAATTCTACTGCGAGAATCCACGGGAGAAGTTTTCGAAGGAGTTGTTTACGCAAAGTTCTCCTCGTTTTTAGCCTCGTCCTGCATAAGGAGGTAGCGGGATCTTGCCCCGGAGCGTTCTAAAATGGCAGTTAAATGTTTCCAAGGCATTAAAACGCGAAAATCCCGAAGCGTAGGCGGTAAGGGAAGTGAGAAAATATTATTACAGCCACCGGCTCTGTACTACATCGTTTGCTTACACGATGCTTCGTGTTTTACGCCAAGATAATTCCCGCTCGTTGCGCTCCACAGAGGAATTTTCCTTAAATCCATCATTCGTCATATTCCTTCAACGAAAGAGTGGTCTCTAATTACGTATCGTCCCGTGCAAAATTAAGAATTCACCACGATAAATAACCTTTTAATCAGCCGGTTTCCGCGCAGGAGGGCGCACGGACCACGGTGCAAATTAGCGACGGGAGTGCGCTATCTTTTCGCTATTATCTCAACCCCTTTTCTCCGAAATTTATCGTCCCGAGCAATTAATTGCCGGGCCCGATCGGTATCCGGAAAACGCGATTACGAGCCCAATGGCCAAGACCACGAAGGAACAGTACCAAATAAAGACCGGGCAATAAAGCAAACGATTGAATAACCGTACTGCGATCTGGAAAATTTCGCATTTAAAACGGTTGGGGCGTTTCGTTGAAAGGATTTTTCTTTCTTCTTTTATATA